>WNWK01051252.1:0-12544 GCA_009830355.1 Cherax destructor
CCTCAGCTGAACAGGATAATAAACACCAGACAGCATGGTTCCCCGGGAAGGCAAATCCTGTGTAACAAATTTCCTAATTCTAATAAATAGAGGTAACAAGAGAAAAAAGGGTGGGTTGATTTTTTTTCCTGGACTGCGGGAAGGCCTTCGCACAGTTCCTCACATGAGATTAAAAAAAGTTGGAAGAACAACATGTATAACGGGAAGGGGCATGGAATGGATCGGGGAATACCCCCAAGGGGCAAAAAGGGTCGGGGTGGTGATGAGGACCAGTGGGCGCCTGTGGCGACGCGTCCCCAGGGTCAGCCCTAGGACCATTTTATTCTTGGTAATGTGACATGACGGATGGGATGATAAATGTCTCTGTTAGATGATGAAAATTAATGGGGAAATCACATCGGAAGGGACCAACAGGACTTAAACAACCTGGAAAAACAATCGGGTCTGAACTGGCTTCTCAATTCAATCCCACAAATACGTCAGAAGATCAGAAGGGCAAAAATTTTGACGAGTGGCTGGTGGACAGGGCTAAAAACCTCCAAGGAGAAAGACCTTGGGGTAGTATCCCCAAAACGTCTCGGGGGCACACATCAACAGAAACTGGGGACATATGGGCAAAACTGGCAAACCTAAGATTAGCTTTCCCCGTTACCTAAACAAGGAATCTTCAGACACTGTACACCGTGTCTCGGCCCTCAGAATGCGCCCGTCGGAAACCCCCACACCTGGTCAAGCACGAAAAAAACGAAAATGCAAGGTTTCCCGGGCTAGTTCTACCTCAGGGGTCTCCCCTATGAAGAAGGTTGAGGGAAATAGGACTAACAACACTGGAAAAGAAGGGTCAGGGGGACATGATAACGCATACAAAATACTGCGGGGAATCGACAAGGTAGAAGGGCAGGATTTTCCCAAAAGGGAACTCAAAACAAAAACTAAACTGAAAACTCAGTAGTCAAAGGGATTTAGGAAGCATTTTCAGCCAAAGAGTCAGGAAGTGGAATAGTCTAAAAAATTGTGGGGCAAAACCCCTACTATTTTTTAAGACAAGGTATGATAAAGCTCAGGGACGGGGAAACAAGCCCCATGCGGACAGCGAGGGGGGCCAGGAGCTGGTCTCGACCCCCCCCCAATTCGTGAGTACAATTGGGAGTACACCACACCCCCCCCGGACAGGAACCAATCCAGAGGAAACAATGGGGGGAGGAAGGGGGGTCAGTGTTTATTCGGGGCCCCAGGGGGCGAGGGAAGGACCCCCACTGAAAAGGGCAGGCAGAAAAAAAGGGAGTTAAACATAACCCCGAAATGGTGAAGGACATTCGAGTTTAAATTTTTTCAGAGAATATGGGGACGTAAAAAAGGGGAAAACGCCCAATAAGCTGATTTAGGGAAGAAAGTGGAAACAGGTCCTCTAGGGAAACCATGGTTGAAGGAATCCAGAATGCAAGAGGGTTTTCCCCTAGACCAGACAAAAACAAAAACAAAAGCGGGGGCTGAGGGGAGGACACAAAACAAAAAAAAAAGACAGGACAAGGACAGAATCAGCAGAGGAAAACCAGATCAGGACGACAAAAAAAGAAGCACAGAACCATCCCCAGAACCCCAAACCAAAATGCTCCCCAACACAAACCACAATCCCCCACCCAACACCCCCTTGTCCCCAGTTCACTCCAGGCCCCCCCCCCCACAGCCCCCCCAAAAAACAGTTTGGGATAAACTGAGGGAGGACCCCAATTGGAATAACAAATAAGTGGGGGAGTGGCCGAAAAAATCAAAGGCATCCCGGACATCTAGCTCTCCCCCAAAAAGCTCCGGATGATAACAGTCCATCTAAACCGGGGGATCAGATCCTGAAAAACAAAAAACAGGGGAGGGGATAACTGCTAAAAACAAAGGGGTTTTGATAGCTGGAGAAGGAAAGAGGAAAAGCAGAGATTACAAGTGGAAACGTTCAGTCGGGGGTCCCGGGGGTAATTCGTGATGTAAACCCAAAAACAGGAAAACCCTGGCAATAGCATATGATAATAAGCAATGGTTGACCCCTGGCTAAGTGGAAAGGGGGTCATGCGAGCAGGGAAACTTACGTCATGGGGACTTAACCAAAAATCATTGGGAGAACGGAGCCCAAAGGGGCCAAGAAACTGGGCGGGAAAAAAATGATGGAGGTTCTAAAAAAATTTCCCCGTGGGAACCCCCCAAGGAGAGGATGAAAAAACAGACTGGACCTCTATTCACCTTGATGTGAGTTTTGAGGACATCACATATAAAAGACCCTGGGAAAAAAATCATGGGGTTTTAACTTCGAATAACAGTAGTTACAAGTGGGGGAAGCAGGAAGTGCTGGAAAAATAACCAAACTAAAGAAAGGGGCCTACTGGGCATGAAAGCCGGGCGGGGTTCAGTGGGGAAACTGGCGGGGGTCAGAAAAAAAAGATGATGGAATGTGTAAAAAATAAAGAATGAGGGGTTTTCCCCAATAAATGAATAATGAAAACCCCCGGGTGAGCCGTGGTTCCCCAAAGGTGCAGAGCCCAAAACCAAGTGTGCTGGAATGGAAAAATAGGGAAATATCAGGAGAATGGGAGGCGTCTGAGCCAGAATGTTGAGGGGAAGGAAGAACGACAATATGAAAATGAAATGGGGAAACCAAACAAAAAGCTGTTGTCAGCCACATCAGGGGAAAACAACAGTCAAGGACGGTGATCAGGCTGGAAGGAAGGAGGAGAGATCACAAAAACACCTCAAGTATTGAGGAAACTAACATGAGATTCAAAAGTGTTCAGAGGGGGCAAAAAATTCCAGAAAGACGAAGGGGGGGGACACCCCCCAAATGCTGGACACAATATTGCAACCGGACAACATCCAGAGAAAGTAAAGGGCTATGTTCCCCAAAAAATTTCAAACATCTATCGAAAAAAGTTACCTGAGGTTGGAAGAACAAATGTAAATTTTTAAAAAAGGTCAACATGAAGCATAATTACAGACCAGTGTCACTGCATTTGGGGATGCGTCATGGAGAAGTTTTCATAGAAAGTGGTGGGCCCTAGAAAGGAATACAAAAACGACGCCCATTTCGGGAAAGGGAAATTTTAAAACCTCTGGGTTCTATGAGGGGTGACAACAAAGAAAGAAGAAAAGGGGGGGGTGATTGTTTTTCTTGGACTGTAAACGTTTACACATTCCCCAAAAGATTAAAAAAAAACGAAGGACCAGGCAGGATAACGGAAGGCATAATGGATCAAAAACCCCTGTCTTAAACAGATATCATGTGTGGCCAGGTAATGGGCGGCCCCAGTTGTTCCCCCAAGGGGTATCAAGGGCCCCGGTTTTTTTTTGTGAGCGACATAAGATAATTCCAAAGTTCCTTTTTCCGATTTTAAATTGATGAAAAAAATTAATCGGCAGGAAGGCAGAACTGGGGATCTGGACAGGCTGAAGCCTGGCCCAAGGGGGAAGTTCAACCCCACCAAGTGCAATGTCAGAAGATTGGGAAGGCAAAAAGACCCAGCTAATCTGGACCGGGGCCCCAAACCTCAATCAAGGAAAAAAATCTTGGGGGGATATCCCGGCACTCTCTGGGCCCCAAATCAACCCAAATTGCTGCAGCATATGGGCGCCTACTAACCTAAAAACAACATTCCCATCTTCGAATCTTCGGACCCTTACACTTTTACTTGGGTCTGGGTATCACCCCATTTGGAACCCCCATCTGCCAACACGTAAAACTAATAAAGTGAAAAGGTTTTCAACAAGACTAGTCCCAACAAAGGGGGATCCCTAGGGGAAGTTGGGAAATCACCTGCACACTGGGGGGAAGGAAAAGAAGGGGCATAAAAAGCATAAAGTTTGAAAGGAATGAAAGGGGTGGACGGAAAATTTCCCCAGGATGGGCAACAACGGGGGGACACATTGGGAAAAGTTGAAGACTCAAATGAATCACAGGGATTATGACAAAATTTTTTCTTCATTCATAAGTGGTGGGGGAATACGGAAGCTTGTAAACAGGTTCATACATGGCTTTGGGGGAAGGTTATAAAGCTCATGGAGCAGGAGCTGCCCATGCGGCCATGAAAGGCGGGGCCAGGAGCTTGACTCGCCCCCAACCAACTATGAGTCAACTGGTGTAAACCAAGGGGGTGGCAGCTGGGAGCAGGTGGAATGGGAATAGGGAAATCAAAAGGAACATCATGCCAACAAGAGCGACAGGAAAAAAAAGGGAGAAACAGGAACCTGAGCTGCAGGGGGAAGGGCAATGGGAAGGAGAGGGCAAAAGCAGTGTTTATTCATGGGCTATAGGAGAGACAGGGAAGGACACACACTGAAAGACAGCAGGCAGAAAGAAAGGAGATTTAGAGCATACTCAAAGAAATAGGCGAAGAAGACATGTCTGAGATTGTAAATTTTCAGAGAATAGGGGGTACTCGAAGGGAAAACGACCGCTCAAGCTGATTCTCAGGAAAGAAACAGAGAGGACAGAATCCTCCAAGAGAAACCACGATTGAAGGAAACGGAAGATTACAGGGGTGTTCCTAGACCGGACAGAACAAAACAGGAGGGAGAGGGCACAAAGGCGAAAGGAGCGAGGAGGAGAGACAAGGACAGAATCAGTAGAGGACAACCAGAGCAGGACGGAGCAACAGGAACAAGCACACACAAACCATCCCTAAAACCCAACAACAAGTACACGGTCCCAACACAAACTACAACCCACACTCACAGCCCCCACCCAACACTCCATATAGACTCCCCAGTACACTGCCAGGTCCCCCACCCTCCCCAGACCCCCAAAACACTGTATTAAGAGGAAACTGAAGGTTGGTACACCAATGCTGATGGAATAACAAATAAGTGGAGGAGTGGCACGAAAGAGTCAAAGAGGCATCAACGGACATAATAGCTCTCCAGAAACAAAGCTCACAGGGATGATAACAGATGCCATCTTTCGAATAGTACCAGATAATGAGGAAAGACAGAGGGGAAAAGAGGGGGTGGAGGAGTGCACTGCTGATCAAAACCGATGGGATTTTGACGAGCTGGAGAGGAGACAGAGGAGAAGCTGGGGATTACATAGTAGGAATGTTACAGTCTGGAGGTCCCAAGGTGGTAAATGGTGATGTATAACCCACCACAGAACAGCAGGAAGCCAAGGCAAGAGTATGATGAGAGTAACAGAGCGATGATTGACACACTGGCAGAAGTGGCCAGAAGGGCTGTGAGCAGGGTGAAGCTACTGATCATGGTGACTTAACCATAAGGAAATTGATTGGGAGAACTTAGAGCCACATGGGGCCAAGAAACGTGGAGGGCTAAGATGCTGGAGGTGGTACTGAAAATCTCATGTACCAACACGTAAGGGGCACTACCCGAAAGAAGGAGAGGACGAACCAGGAGACTGGACTTAGTATTCACCCTGAGTAGTGCAGATATTGAGGACATCCCCATGAAAGCCCCTTGGGGCCAGTGATCACATGGTTCTAAGTTTCAATACATAGTAGAGTTACAAGTGGAGGGGAAAAACAGGAAGGGCTGCAGAATGAAGCCAAACTACAAGAAAGGTGACTATGTGGGCATGAGGAACTTCCTGCATGGAGTTCAGTGGGACAGAGAGATGGCAGGGAAGTCAGTAGACGTGATGATGGAATATGTGACAACAATTTGCAAGGAAGCTGAGGAGAGGTTTATACCCAAGGGTAACAGGAGAAGCGAAAAAGACAGGATGAGCCCATGGTTCACCCAAAGGTGCAGGAAGCCAAAACCAAGTGTACAAGGGAATTGAAGAGGTACAGAAGGCAAAGAACCCCGGAGAATAAGGAGAGCAGTCGTAGAGCCAGATATGAATATGCACAGATCAGAAGGAGGCCCAAAGACAGTACGAGAATAACATAGCAGCGAAAGCCAAATCTGCCCCAAAGCTGCTGTACAGCCACATCAGGAGGAGAACAACAGTCAAGGACCAGGTGATCAGGCTGAGGAAGGTTGGAGGGGAGGTCACAAAAAATGACCGTGAAGTGTGTGAGGAGCTCAACACGAGATTCAAAGAGGTTTTCACAGAGGAGATAGAAGAGCCTCCAGAAAGGAGGAGAGGTAGGGTACTCCATCAGGTGCTGGACACAATACACACAACTGAGGAGGAAGTGAACAGGCTACTAAGCGAGCTAGATACCTCAAAGGCGATGGGGCTGGATAACATCTCTCCATGGGTCCTGAGAGAGGGAGCAGAGGAGCTAAGTGTACCCCTAACAACGATCTTCAACACATCTATCGAAACAGGGCAACTACCTGAGGTATGGAAGACAGCAAATGTAGTTCCAATTTTAAAAAGGAGACAGGAACGTAGCACTAAACTACAGACCAGTGTCACTGACATGTATAGCATGCAAGGTCATGGAGAAGATAGTCAGGAGAAGAGTGGTTGAGCACTTAGAAAGGAATGAGCTTATCAACGACGGCCAACACAGTTTCAGGGACGGGAAATCCTGTGTCACAAACCTACTGGAGTTCTACGACAGGGTGACAGCAATAAGACAAGAGAGAGAGGGGTGGGTAGATTGCATATTCTTGGACTGTAAGAAGGCGTTTGACACAGTTCCACACAAGAGATTAGTGCAGAAGCTGGAGGACAAGGCAGGGGTAACAGGAAAGGCACTACAATGGATCAGTGAATACCTGTCAGGAAGACAGCAGCGAGTCATGGTACGTGGTGAGGTGTCAGAGTGGGCACTGGTGACGAGCGGGGTTCCACAGGGGTCAGTTGTGGGACCAGTGCTGTTTTTGGTATTTGTAAACGACATGACGGAAGGAATAGACTCCGAAGCGCCCCTGTTTGCAGATGATGTGAAGTTGATGAGAAGAATTCAGTCGGACGAGGACCAGGCAGAACTACAAAGGGATCTGGACAGGCTGCAAGCCTGGTCCAGCAATTGCTCTTGGGTTCAACCCCAACAAGTGCAAAGTCATGAAGATTGGGGAAGGGCAAAGACCGCAGACGGAGTACAGCCTAGGGGGCCAGAGACTGCAAACCTCAATCAAGAAAAAAGACCTTGGGGTGAGTATAACACTAGGAACATCTCCTGAGGCGCACATCAACCAAATAACTGCTGCAGCATATGGGCGCCTATCAAACCTAAGAACAGCATTCCGACATCTTAATAAAGAATCGTTCAGGACCCTGTACACTGTGTACGTTAGGCCCATATTGGAGTATGCAGCACCAGTTTGGAACCCACACCTAGCAAAGCACGTGAAGAAGCTCGAGAAAGTGCAAAGGTTTGCAACAAGACTAGTCCCGAGCTAAGGGGTATGTCCTACGATGAGAGGTTAAGGGAAATCGAACTGACGACACTGGAGGACAGAAGAGATAGAGGAGACATGATAACAACATATAAGATACTAAGAGGAATTGACAAAGTGGACAGAGACAGCAACAGGGGGACACAGTTGGAAGTTGAAGACTCAGATGAGTCACAGAGATGTTAAGAAGTATTTATTCAGTCACAGAGTTGTCAGGAAGTGGAATAGTTTGGGAAGCGATGTAGTGGAGACAGGTTCCATTCATAGCTTTAAGAAGAGGTATGATAAAGCTCATGGCGCAGGGAGAGTGACCCAGTAGCGGCCAGTGAAGAGGCGGGGCCAGGAGCTATGTATCGACCCCTGCAACCACAACTAGGTGAATACACACACACACACACCACACACACAAACACACAAACACACAAACACACACACGCACACACACACACGCACAAACACACACACACACACACACAGGAGAGATAGGGGGGACATGATAACGACATATAAGATACTGAGAGGAATCGACAAGGTGGACAGAGACAGAATGTTCCAGAGATGGGACACAGCAACAAGGGGACACAGTTGGAAGTTGAAGACTCAGATGAATCACAGGGATGTTAGGAAGTATTTTTTCAGTCACAGAGTAGTCGGGAAGTGGAATAGCTATGGAAGCGATGTAGTGGAGGCAGGCTCCATACATAGCTTTAAGAAGAGGTATGATAAAGCTCATGGCGCAGGGAGCGTGACCCAGTAGCGGCCAGTGTAGAGGCGGGGCCAGGAGCTATGTCTCGACCCCTGCAACCACAACTAGGTTAGCACAACTAGGTGAGTACACACACATACACACATATACACACACATATACACACACATATACACACACATATACACACACATATACACACACATATACACACACATATACACACACATATACACACACATATACACACACATATACACACACATATACACACACATATACACACACATATACACACACATTTACACACACATATACACAAGGTAAAGAGTCATTTTCCTCACTTCACTATCACTGTATTACACTAACACTACTCCCCAGAGGTGGCGTATACGTGACCACGCTCCTCTCTGGTACGAACATGTGCTACAAATTAAACTGTTGATCGGAAGCAAGAGAGGCTATCAGCCTCCCTGGAGGGCTGAGTCCCTCAGGGGTCTAAAAGGGGCTGATACTGGGAGGCGACAAAAGTTTGCCGTAGGTAAACTATTCATCTCTTAGCATTATTTTGATTTTTTCACCCGCCATCACTGCTGATTGCCTTTTCTGAACAGCTTTAGTCTGTGGGGTTTCGGGAGAATCACTAATTTTGTTTTCAACACTGTGTAAGTCTAACTGTACTAATTTATCTATTGTCTGCTTATTCACTACACCTTTGCTCAAAACATCAACTGTCCTGATGATTCCATTTGTTAGGATATATGGTCACTATTTTTCCAAGAGGCCATTGAGACCTCGGACCATCATTGTCAATAATCACTATGTCACCAGGTCTTAAGGACGCATGATTTTCAGGAACACCAGCTCCATAGAAGGGTTCTCTTAATGAGGTGAGATAGTCTTCTTGTCAAATGTTCTCCTAACATTCAATCACTTTATTAAGGTGTTTGAATTTACATTTGAAGTGCTCAAGTCGAAATAAGTTGGATCCTCTATGATTTCTTTATCATTAGTGGGAGGAACAGATTCGAGCCTTCTGCAATGGAGTAAATGAGATGAATTTAACACTTCTAAATTGTCCAGATCATCGCTGACATAAGTTAGAGGACTGTTGTTGACTATTTTCTATTTCAGTTACAACTGTGCAAAATTATTATTTTAAATCGATTCGCTGATGATGAAGAGTCTTCCTTAAACAATGTTTTACGATGCCTATCATTCTTTCATAAAATCCGCCTTGCCATGGAGCCTTGGGAGGAATGTATCTCCAACGACAACTGCGTTGATTCAGCATCTGTTGTACCTCTGGCTGATCAAAGATCTTGCATATATAAGCATCAACAGCAACAAAGTTCATTGCATTATCTGAAATCATCAGTTTGGGTCTGATGATTTCAGTCTCAGACAGAAATCATCAGCAGACATGTCAGTGGCTACTTCTAGATGTAAAGCTCTAGTCGTAACACAGGTGAACAAACAGGTGTACACCTTGATAGGGACTTTGTCAAGTGTTTTAGTCCAAATTATTGGTCCAGTGTAATCTACACCTGTCACCTCAAATGAATTGATATGACAAACTCGTTCAGAGGGATATTAAGGTGGACCAGGATACTGACATTCTCGCATATCGTAGTGACGATAAATAATGCAATCCTTTATTTGTTTTTCCACACTTTGTCGACCTTGAGGTATCCAGTAGGATTGTCGTATGTGACAAAGAGTGTCAGCTACCCAACAATGTAACACGTTACTGTGGGCGTTTTTAACAATCAGTTTTGTTAGCCAACGATTCTTATTGATCAATATTGGATATATGGCTTCTTTAGGTAGTGAAGAATTATGAATTCTTCCTCGACATCTTATAATCTTTTCTGAGTCGAGATAAAGTCCTAAAGAATTAATCATATCAGGTTTCTTTGGGGATTTATCCTGTGTTTCCAGAAATTTATACTCCGTAGAGAAAATATCTTTCTGTATTAACTTTAACCAGTATTTAATTGGTTCAAGTAATTCATAATTAGGTTTTGTCCCTTTAATGAATTTAAAGACAAGAGCTGTAACTCTTAAGAGTTTACCAAAAGATGAGTATTTATATCCATCAATGACTATTTCTGGTGTGTCTGCTGTATTTAAACAGATTTTTTCTGCTGTGTTCAACCAGACTGTTTCTTCTGGCATAATGTGAGCTTTTTTGCTGAGACCAGTTATTTTCATTAGTGAACCAGTTAGGTCCGTGGAGCCATAATTTATTATCCACAAATTTCTTGAGTGGGACACCACGTGACAACATGTCGGTTGGATTCTCTTGAGTGGAGACGTGGAGACGTGGAGAAAGAGATAATCTCTCTGCTTCTCACTTATTTTTGCTACTCTGTTCTGTACATAGACCAACTTACTCGTGTTGTTTCTTAACCACTGAAGAACTGCTTCATTATCACTCCAGATCACGTTTTTTTTCAATAGTGAGATGATCAAGCACTTTTTTGAGATAGCAAATTTTGTGTCTATATAGAGTGCAATCAGTTCCAATTGTGGTACTGTTCTGACTTTCAGGGAAGCTACTCTGGCCTTTGAAGTAATTAGTATACTTACTTCAGCATTACTCATGTAAGCTACAGCGCCATAATCTCTGGTTGACGCATCACAGAACACATGAAATGTGTACTTACTTCCCTCTTGACCTATTTGTCTGGGAAATTTCATTTGATTAAGTTTGTTCTCATCCCAACCTATTTTGAGCTTCCATGCATCTTGCACAAGCATTTTACCTTTTATGGTAATTGGTGAGACGAATCCTAGAGGATCAAAACATTGTGATACCTCTGACAGTAAACTACGTTTAGTGAGTGTACTGCAAGTTTTATTGCTTATCCTTTTGAGACTCAAAGTGTCTTCCTGTGTATTCCAATTAAGTCCAAGCATGTTGTTGCATTCAGGAATTTCAGCTTCAAGGAAAATCTACTTTGATAAGTTCCCTTAATTGAGTTGAATTAGTATTCCACATCCTTAGAGGCATATTTGCTTCTTACATTTCCTTGTTAGCTTCTCTGTATAAGGATTTCAAATCCTCCTCTTTATTGACAGTTCCTTGATGATTGTCCACATAGAAACTTTTGTTTAACCCTTTCAGGGTCCAAGGCCATTTTTGGAAGGGGTGCGACCGTGTCCAAGAATTTTTGAAAAAAAAAAAAAAACATTTCTTACAGAATTAAAGATAATAATTTTGGGAAGGTATGAAACAAACAAACAAAAATTCCGATCAGTAGTTACCGAGATATAGATTCATGAAGTTGACCCTCAATGACCGGGTGGCGGCAACATCAATGACCGGTTGGCGGCAACATCAATGATCGGGTGGCGGCAACATCAATGACCGGGTGGCGGCAACATCAATGACCGGGTGGCGGCAACATCAATGACCGGGTGGCGGCAACATCAATGACCGGGTGGCGGCAACATCAATGACCGGGTGGCGGCAACATCAATGACCGGGTGGCGGCAACATCAATGACCGGGTGGCGGCAACATCGGCGATTTCCGTAAAGTCGCATTTTTTTATTTTACGTTTTCGTTACTTTTTTCTTTTCTTTTCTAATATTTTTTTTCCAGTAACTTTTGTGGCCTATGAGACCAATAAATGATAATGTATAATTGTCCTCATTGTAAACCAAAACCCCACAAATTTTGTTTATCATTATATTGCTTACAAAACTTGTTTACAAGTTGATTGTAAACAAAAAAATGATGAAAATAGGTGGTATTGTTTGAAACAACTACCAAATAGTACCTAGGTAAAAGCTACCATATCAAATGTATCATATGGTGCAATGTACCCTTGAATCCCTACTATGGACAGACTGCCATATGGTCTGGGACCTATTACAAAAATGGTACAGGGGATCATATAATAAAGGGGCCATATGGTCAGATACAGTGTGCTGCATGCTCGTGGCACCAAAGGTACATTGTACCATATGGTACAATATGGTACCTTTGATGACTTTTCCTCCTTACACCAACTCACTTACTGACCATAGGGGACAGGGTACCTATGTACAGGGTACCATATGGACAGGGTACCATATGGCAGGGATGTTACTGAATCAGTAACACTACGCAATGGGACAGGGTATCATATTGTACAGGGGACCATAGCTACAGGGTCCATATGGTAAGATAGAGGATCCCCATGTAAAAATCAACCTGACTTTCTTTGGGTTATCTAGAAAAATGCTGCATGATGATAAATTTTGTAACTGTATTTGGACCCCGAAAAACTTTCCCCAAACACATGTGGGATCAATGATTATTCAGGAATCCAAATCGTTACAAAAATATCATACTGCAGCTATGTTTAAATGGTAAACCAAAAAAACAGACTTATTTCCCTAGGTCCCCTTCCTTAAAATATGATATAATTACCATATGGGACAATGTACCATTTTACCATATGATACATTGTACTGTATGGTACCATTGTACCTATACCATTTATGATATGGTACCATACGATACAATGTACCAAGAATTCCTCTTCACTCCTTATACAAC
>WNWK01051253.1:0-12544 GCA_009830355.1 Cherax destructor
ATATGAGAGTTTTACAAAGTAAAGTGATGCAAGGAGGAAGAGTATATGGAGAGAAAAGAGAGGTTAAAGAGTGGTGAAGCAATGTAAAGAGAGCAGATGAGAGAGTGGGTGAGATGTTATCAGCAAATTTTGTTGAAAATAAGAAAAAGTTTTGGAATGAGATTAATAAGTTGAGGAAGCCTAGAGAACAAATGGATTTGACAGTTAAAAATAGGAGAGAGTTATTAAATGGAGAGTTAGAGTATCGGGAAGATGGAGAGAATATTTTGAGGATTTGTTAAATGTTGATGAAGACAGGAAGCTGTGATTTCGTGTGTAGGGCAGGAGGAATAACATCTTGTAGGAGTGTGGAAGAACCAGTTGTGGGTGTAGGGAAGTTCGTGAGGCAGTGGGTAGAATGAAAGGGGTAAGGCAGCTGGGATTGATGGGATAAAGATAGAAATGTTAAAAGCAGGTGGGGATATAATTTTGGAGTGGTTGGTGCTATTATTTAATAAATGTATGGAAGAGGGTAAGGTACCTAGGGATTGGCAGAGAGCGTGTATTGTTCCTTTGTATAAAGGCAAAGGGGACAAAAGAGTGCAAAAATTATAGGGGAATAAGTCTGTTGAGTGTACCTGGTAAAGTGTATGGTAGAGTTATTATTGAAAGAATTAAAGTAAAACAGAAAGCAGGATAGCAGATGAACAAGGGGCTTTAGGAAAGGTAGGGGTGTGTAGACCAAGTGTTTACAGTGAAACATATAGGTGAACAGTATTTGGATAAGGGTAAAGATGTTTTGTGGCATTTATGGATTTGGAAAAGGCGTATGATAGGGTAGATAGGGGGCAATGTGGCAGATGTTGCAGGTGTATGGAATAGGAGGAAGGTTACTGAAAGCAGTGAAGAGTTTTTATGAGGATAGTGAGGCTCAGGTTAGAGTGTGTAGGAGGGAAGGGACTATTTCCCAGTAAAGTGGGCCTTAGACAAGGATGTGTGATGTCACCGTGGTTGTTCAATATATTTATAGATGGGGTTGTAAGAAAGTGAATGCGAGGTCTTGGCAAGAGGTGTTGGGCTAAAGATAAAGAAGCAAATACAAAGTGGGAGTTGTCCAGTTGCTTTTGCTGATGACTGTGCTTTGGAGATTCTGAAGAGAAGCTGCAGAGGTTGAGTGGATGATTTGGTAGGGTGTGTAAAAAGAAAATTGAAAGTGAATATAGGAAAGAGTAAGGTGATGAGGATAACAAAAGAATAGGTGACGAAAGTTGGATATCAGATTGGAGGGAGAGTATGGAGAGTGAATGTATTCAGATATTTGGAGTGGACATGTCGGCGGATGGGTCTATGAAGGATGAGGTGAATCATAGAATTGATGAGGAAAAGGGTGAGTGGAGCACTTGGAGTCTGTGGAGACAAAGAACCTTGTCCATGGAAGTAAAGAGAATGTTAAGTATAGTTATACCAACGCTCTTATATGGTGTGAAGCATGGGTGATGAATGTTGCAACGAGGAAGGCTGGAGGCAGTGGAGATGTCATGTCTGAGGTCAATGTGTGGTGTGAATATAATGCAGAGAATTCGGAGTTTGGAAATTAGGAGGAGTGCGGGATTACCAAAACGATTGTCAGAGAGCTGAGGAGGGTTGTTGAGGTGGTTTGGACATGTAGAAGAATGGAACGAGACAGAGTGACTTCGAGTGTATAAATCTGTAGTGGAGGAAGGGGGGGTAGGGGTCGGCCTAGGAAAGGTTGGAGGAGGGTAAAAAGGGAAATTTTGTGTGCGAGGGCTTGGACTTCCAGCAAGCATGTGTGGCGTATTTGATAGGAGTGAATGAGGCATATGGTTTTAATACTTGCGTGCTGTTGGAGTGTGAGCAAAGTAACATTTATGAAGGATTCAGGGAAACCGGCAGGCCGGACTTGAGTTCTGGAGATGGGAAGTACAGTGCCGGCACTCTGAAGGAGGGTGTTAATGTTGCAGTTTTATAACTGTAGTGTAAAGCACCCTTCTGGCAAGACAGTGATGGAGTGAATGATGATGAAAGTTTTTCTTTTCGTGTGTGTGGTAAGTATCCTGGCTGGTTTATTGTGGGTAAGTATCCTGGCTGGTTTGTGTAGGTAAGTATCCTGGCTGGTTTATTGTGGGGTGAAGTATCCTGGCTGTAGTTTGTGTGGGTAAGTATCACAAGCGGTTTGTGGCCAGGTAAAGTATCCTGGCTGGTTTGTGTGGGTAAGTATCCTGGCTGGTTTGTGTGAGATATCCTGGCTGGTTTGTGTGGGGGAAGTATCCTGGCTGGTTTGGTATGGGAAAGTATCCTGGCTGGTTTGTGTAGGTGAAAGTATTCTGGCTGGTTTGTGTGGGGAAGTATCTGGCTGGTTTGTGTGGGGGAAGTATCCTGGCTGGGTTTGTGGCAGGGAAGATATCCTGGCTGGTTTGTGTGGGGAAGTATCCTGGCTGGTTTGTGTGGGGAAGTATCCTGGGCTGGTTTGTGTGGGAAGTATCCTGGCTGGTTTGTGTGGGGAAGTATCCTGGCGCTGGTTGTGTGGGGAAGTATCCTGGCTGGTTGTGTGGGGAGTATCCTGGCTGGTTTGTGTGGGGAGAGATATCCTGGCTGGTTTGTGTGGGGAGAGATATCCTGGCTGGTTTGTGTGATATCCTGGCTGGTTTGTGTAGGGAAGTATCCTGGTGTGTGAGGTGATGGTCCTTGCCCATAAACAATGGCTTTGTTTGGGGCTGACTCTCAACCTTCATTATCTCTGTCATATTTTTATTAATTTGGGCATCTTTATCATGCTGCTACGTTATTTATGTTATACCTAATATTATTCTGCAATAAATATGATAGGTAGATAAAATTATTAATATGTGATATTATTATACAATATTTTATTACTTGGTGAGCTCACACCTCCACACGCCATGGTGGTCGTGAGTAACTGAGCTGAGAGAGACTGCTAGCCAGTCTCTCTCGTAGCACCGCCAACCATTCAATACTCTACGTATATAATATCAGTTTTTATTAATTTGTTCATCTTTATACTGCTTCTCGATATTTGTTATTTTATTTTCAACAAGTCGGCCGTCTCCACCAAGGCAGGGTGACCCAAAAAGAAAGAAAATCCCAAAGAAAATATTTTCATCATCATTCAACACTTCCTTTTCACACTCATACATAATCACTGTCTTTGCAGAGGCGCTCAGATACGACAGCTGAGAATAGTCCCTCCCAGCTGTCACTATCCCAGACCCCTCCCTTTAAGGGACCCCTATAAGCATGCGCCGCGCGCGAGGAAAAAAAAAATTTGAAAATATTAAGAATTGAGTTAACCATATTGAAAATAGAGTAACTCTCTGGCTACACAATGGTACAAGAATCATTGTTCTACGACATTCCTACAAGGAATTATGGTCGTTTATAACACACATAGTGGCGCCAACAACCGTAGTAGGTCGGCTGACATGTCCGTGAATTTTCGTATTTTTTCCCGATTTTTCCTTAATTTCTTGTATTATTCTTACTTATAGTATAATAATTGTGATTTGACATCATAACAAGTGGTAGACTTATCCAGAAGACTTCCGACCAATCAGGAACCCTTCTAAGACATTCGCTTTGCGTCAGCGAACATTCCTGACTCAGGATAGCAGAATATGCTTCAATATAGCGTTATTATAACGCTATTATCACTACTACGGCTTTTATATCTATCACAATTGATCTAATATGACATAATAGACAATATAAGTAACAAATAAACATAGTAAATACTCCAGAATGAATAATAGGTTGGCATAATATGATCGCCACCTCGGAGTAAAATATTACTTCACTGGGGATGGGGTTCCTTGGAGTTACCCTGGGCCCTCTAGGGGACTTGTATTAAAGAAAACGAACATGAGTTTAACTATGATATACACTCGTAATGCAAGATAAGAAGCTCAAGAAAAATGCTATTTTGCTCCGGGAAAAAAAATTTCTTCACGCGACCTTCGGATGGATTATCTGGAAGTAAGTTATTCATCTATATATTGGCCAGTAACAGTTACAATAACCATAGGAATGAAATGAAACTCACACAACATAAAAAGAAAGGTTGTTTTTACAGAATGGTGGTTAGCTTTTTGAGATATATTAATTAGTTTTGATTTATGTGAGGTAAAAGCCAGATATTTTCCAAAATGTCAGAAACACATACAAACTTTATTTTTTAAGAATAAAGATAGGGATATAATACAGAAATTATCTCGTGATAAACTCAGATTATCATTGTTTTATACATAGGTGATGCCAAGAGCTTAGCTTCAACAAGTCCCACTACGATTACTGATTTTTATATACTATGATGTTTGGTAAACATTTGGTAAATATTTTTTTTTCTCCAGTTGTTTGTTCGCTATCTTTTGAAACTTGATACAACCCTACTGAAAGGTGCTTCTTTATGTATAAAAAAAATGAACGAATCGAACGAAAAATAACAGAAAAAATTGTCGATAGGGACCCCTTAAAGTGCAGGCATTACTTCCCATTTCCAGGACTCAAGTCCAACTAAATCAATTAACACAACCTGAATCCTTCACACAATGTTACCCTGCTCACCTCCAACAGCTCGTCATGTCCCAAAGCAAATTACGTCTCCATTCACTCCTCTCTAACACGCTCACACGTGCTGAGTCCAAGCCCTCGCCCACAAAACCTCCTTTACCCTCCACTCCAACCTTTTCTAGGATGACCCCTACCCGCCTTCCTTCCCTACAGATTTATACGCTTCTGGCATTTTAGTTGAGTTTACAACACTCATGGCTTACGGAAGAAAATTCTTATTCCACTTCCCCATGGATATGAAAGGAAAAACAATAAGAACAAGAACATTTTTTCTTTTTCAACAAGTCAACCGTCTCCCACCGAGGCAGGGTGACCCAAAGAAAATCCCCAAAAGAAAATACTTTCTTCATCATTCAACACTTTCACCACACTCATACATAATCACTGTCTTTGCAGAGCGCTCTCTGACAGCTGAGAATAAGTCCTCTCAGCTGTCACTATCCCAGACCCCTCCTTTAAAGTGCAGGCATTGGCCTTTCCCATTTCCAGGATAAGTCCAACTAAATCAATTAACTGGTTTCCCTGAATCCCTTCACAAAATATTACCCTGCTCACACTCCAACAGCTCGTCAGGTCCCAAAAACCATTTGTACTCCACATTCACTCCTATCTAACACGCTCACATGCTTGCTGAAGTCAGCCCTCGCCCAAAAACCTCCTTTACCCCCTCCCTCCAACCTTTTCTGGAGCTGACCCCTACCCCGCCTTCCTTCCCCTACAGATTTATACGCTCTCCAAGTCATTCTACTTTGATCCATTCTCTCTAAATGACCAAACCACCTCAACAACCCTCTTCAGCCCTCTGACAAATACTTTTAGTAACTCCCACCTTCTCCTAATTTCCACACTCCGAATTTTCTGCATAATATTTACCACACTTGCCCTTAGAGGGACATCTCCACTGCCTCCAGCCGCCCCCTCGCTGCAGCATTTGCAACCCATGCTTCACACCCATATAAGAGTGTTGGTACCACTATACTTGTACATTCCTTCTTTGCCTCCATGGATAACGTTTTTGTCTCCACAGATACCTCAACGCATCCTCACCAACTTTTTTTCCTTCATCAATTCTATGGTTAACCTTATCCTTCATAACCCATCCGCTGCCCACGTCAACTCCCAAATATCTGAAAACATTTACTTCTTCCATAATCCCTCTCTCAATGTGATATCAATTTTTCTTTATTTAAATCATTTGATACCCTCATCACCTTGCTCTTATCTATGTTCACTTTCAACTTTCTACCTTACACACCCTCCCAAACTCATTCCACTAACCTTTGCAACTTTTCTTTAAGTCTTCCTTAAGCACAGTATCATCAGCAAAATAACTGTGTCAACTCCCATTTGCATTTAATTCCCCATAATTTAATCACCCCTCTCCCCAACACCCTAGCATTTACTTCTTTTACAACCCCATCTATAAATATATTAAACAACCATGGTGACATTACACACCCTGTCTAAGACCTACTTTTACTGGGAAGTAATCTTCCTCTCTCCTACACCCTAACCTGAGCCTCCTATCTTCATAAAAACTCTTTACAGCCTTCAGTAACTTACTACCTATTCCATCCCACTTGCAACTTTCAAACATTGCTCCCCTATCCACTCTATCATATGCCTTTTCTAAATCCATAAATGCAATGAAAACTTCTCTGCACTTTATCTAAATACAGTGGACCCCCGAGTAAAACTTCATTCAGAAGCCTGCTCAAGTGCCATTACCGAACAGATTTCTCCCTTAACCCTTTGACTGTCGGAGACCCTTTTTGAAACTGTCATTCTATGTCGGAAATATTCGAAAAAAAAAGTTTTTTTTCTTATCAAAATGTTAAGATTATTTTTCTGATTGTTTTTATCCTAAAAACAGATTTTCCCATCAATACTTACCGAGATATGGAGGTGTAAAGTTGGAAAATGAGCCGTGTATGGCAACAGGGCGAATGCCACTCACTGGGTAAACATTTGTTTACTTCCATTCGTAGATTTCTTGTTTTTTCATATTTTTTTATTGTAACTTATTGGTTGAGACCGTAAAGTGCAATGTATATATATTCATTCATTGTATGCAACACAATAATAGCATAAACATTAGTATCTTTATATTGTTTACAAAATTTGTTTACACAAACCAACAATACAAAAATCTTTATTACTATTGTTCTATAATATATATCAAATGTGCAGTCACTGGACATGTTCATAGACGTTCTGCAGCTTGTGGAATCTTTGAAACATGGTTCCATGCACAGTGGTGTTTTACATTCCTCACACATAAAACAAGTGTCTCTGCATTTTGTGGGTGTTTTTGTATATGACAGACAAACATCTCTTTTGAGCAGTTTTCTTCAAAGTAGCGCAGGCAGTTGTGTTAGGTAGTTATCCTGGGTTGATGGTCGTCTGGGTGTCATTCGTTCCTTCCTTTTACATTCCTTCCTACCTACCTCCTACCTGCCTCCGCCTCCACCTGCCTCCTGCCTCCTGCCTCCCTGCCCTGCCCTCCTCCCTGCCTCCCTGCCTCCTGCCTGCCCTGCCTACCTACCTCCTACCTACCTTTTTCCTTCCTTCCTTCTACCTTCATCTCTCCTTTCTTCCTTCTGGTTTCTATATATCACACATAATCACTGGACATGGGCCTAGGAACTGCTATAACTTCTGGAAGCTGGTTGTTGTGTCTGGGTCATCATTCCGACCTTCCTTCCTTCCTACATTCCTTCTAACCTTCCTTCCTACATTCCTTCCTTCCTTTCATCTCGTCCTTCCTTTCTTCCTTCCTTCTGGTTTCTATATATACGCATATATAATCACTGGACACTTCATAGAATTGCTATTAGCTTCTGGAAGCTGGTTGTTGTTTCTGGGTCGTCATTCCTTCCTTCCTACCTTCCTTCCTGCCTTCCTTCCTGCCTTCCTTCCTGCCTTCCTTCCTGCCTTCCTTCCTACCTTCCTTCCTACCTTCCTTCCTTCCTACATACCTTCCTTCCAACCTTCCTTCCTACATTCCTTCCTACATTCCTACCTACCTTCCTTCCTTTCATACTGTCCTTCCTTCTTTTCATCTCCTTCCTTCCTTCCTTCTGGTTTCTATATTACGCATATATAGTCACTGGATACTTCATAGAACTGATAATAGCTTGGAAGCTGGTTGTTGTGAGTGTGTGGACTTATAAATATGCTGAGTCAGGGTGGGGCTGCTGTCAAAATGACATATTATACCATCACTCACCACCCTCACTCCTTGTCAACACCCATGGGGTCCTATGCTCTTCTTCCCACAGTCCTTCTACCTATTAAGTACCTCTTACATACCTCTTATGTATCTACTTCCTCTTGCTTACCTCTTGCTTATCTCCATTACTTACCTTGCTTCCACCTACACCTCTTGCTTACCTACTTACCTACCTACTTACTTACCGCTTGACCTCTTGCCCTACCAACCATTGCTATTGTTCTATGATATATACACATAAATGACTGGACACCCCATCAACTTCACTTAGCGCTTGAGCTGTGTGTGTGGACATCTAAATTTGCTGAGTCAGGTAAGGCAGCTGTCAAAATGACATATTATCCATTACTCACCACCCTCCTGCTGTCAACCTGTCAACACAAAAGGGGACCCATGTCTGCTTCCCACAACCTCCTTCCTAGCTTCCTTTCTTCCTTCATTCCTTCCTTCCTTTCTTACATATTTCCTTCCTTCCTCTCATCTCTTCCTTCCTGCCTTCCTTCCTTCATTCATTCATTCCTTTTTTTCTTTCTTCTTTTGTTCCTTCCTTCCTCTCATCTCTCCTTCCTTTCTTTCTTACTTCTTTTGTTCCTTCCTTCCTCTCATCTCTCCTTCCTTTCTTTCTTCTTTCCTTCCTTCCTTTCCTCCTTCCTTCTTCTTTCCTTCCTTCCTCTCATCTCTTCTTTCCTTCCTTTCATCTCTTCTTTCCTTCCTTCCTCTCATCTCTTCCTTCCTTCCTTACTTTCTTTCTTTCTTCCTTCTTTCCTTCTGGTATCCTGGGCATTGCTTTCGGTCACAAACTCCTCAAAACAATGAAATTCATCTTCAGAGACACTTCCATCTGTGTTAGAGGTATCACTGAGGAAGAGAAGAGTCCCAGATTCGCTGGGGAGTCAGATATTTCTTACCGCTAGGGATGCTGAACATGGACTACTGAAATGGCTTTCCCACAATGCACCACTGGCTGCCCGATTTTTTTTATACTGCGCACACTGACCACACAGACCCATTCTCTCACATGTGGGCCTACCAGCTTTCTCCCACTTGATTTGAGGCCGCTAGAATTTAGGCGTATAAATACGTCCAAAACAGTGGCTCGTAAGACGTATATATAGTACGTCCAAAACAGTCAAAGGGTTAAGGAATAATGTCACGTAGGTTAGTCTATTTCATACCCCCAAAAATACACTTCCACAAGCACTTACAATATTATATTTACATAATTGTACGATTTCCGGGGTGTTCGTTACTCGGGGGTCCACTGTACTGTTCACATATATGCTTCACTGTAAACATTTGATCTACACATCCCCTACCCACTCTAAAGCCTCCTTGCTCATCTGCAATCCTACTCTCTGTCTTACCTCTAATTCTTTCAATAATAACCCTTCCATACACTTTACCTGGTATACTCAGTAAACTTATTCCCCTATAATTCTTACAATCTTTTTATCCCCTTCCCTTTATATAAAGGGAACTATACATGCTCTCTGTCCAATCCTAGGTGCCTTCCCTCTTTCATACATTTATTAAACAAAAATACCAACCACTCCAACACTATATCCCTGCTTTTAACATTTCTGTCATGATCCCGTCAGTTCCAGCTGCTTTACCCCTTTCATTCTACGTAATGCCTCCACACCTCCCCACACTCACATCCTGCTCTTCTTCACTCCTAAACGATGTTGTACCTCCTGGCCAGTGTATGAAATTCACGCCTCCTTTTTCATCGACATTTAAAAGTTCCTCAAAATATTCCCACCATCTACCCAATACCTCCAGCTCCCCATCTACTAACTCCTCTACTCTGTTTTTAACTGACAAATCCATTCGTTCCCTAGGCTTTCTCTTGTTTATCTCTCCAAATTTCTTCTTGTTTTCAGCAAAATTTCTTGACAGAGCCTGTCGCACTCTTTCATTTGTTCTCCTTTTGCACTCTCTCATCCTCTCTTCACCTTTCTTTTACTCTCCATATCTCTGCTCTTCTAATAACACTTCTGTTTTGTAAAAACCTCTCATAAACTACCTTTTCTCTTTATCACACCCTTTATTCTTCATTCCACCACTCACTCTCTTTCCTCCTGCACCCACCCTCCCATAGCCACAAACTTAAGCCCATTCTAATACTGCATTTTAAACTTTCCCAACCTCTTCAACACCCCCACTACTCCTACTTGCATAGCCCACCTTTCTGCCAATAGTTGCTTATATCTCACCCTAACTTCTCCTCCCCTTAGTTTATACACTTTTACCTCTCTCTTACTTGCTGTTGCCATTTTCTTTTGTCCCATTTACCTTTACTCTAACTGTAGCTACACTAAATAATGATCCGATATATCCGTTGCCCTCTATAAACATGTACATCCTGAAGCCTACCCATCAACCTTTTATCCACCAATACATAATCTAACAAACTACTTTCATTACGTGCTATATCATACCTTGTATACTTATTTATCTGCTTTTTCATAAAATATGTATTATTATTCAAACCTCTTTCTACATAGCTCTATTAACGGTTCCCCATTTACATTTACCCTGCACCCCAAATTTACCTACTACTCCCTCCACAACATTTTTACCCATTTTAGCATTAAGATCCCAACCACAAGTACTCCTCATTTGGTTCAAAACTCCCCATGCACTCACTCAACATTTCCCAAAATCTCTCTCTCTCCTCTACACTTCTCTCTTCTCCAGGTGCATAAACACTTATTATAACCCACTTTTCATCCAACCTTTATTTTACTCCAATAAATCCTTGAATTTATACATTTATACTCCTCTTTACCTGCATAACTGATTATTCAACATTATTGCCACTCCTTCTTTAGCTCTAACTCTATTTGAAACTCCTGACCCTAATCCCATTTATTTCTTCCCACTGAAACTCTCCTACCCTTTCATCTTTGTCTCACTTAAAGCCAAGACATCCAGCTTCTTTTCATTCATAACATCTACACTCATCTCTTTCTTATCATTCGCACAACATCCACGCACATTCAGACATCCCACTTTGACGGTTTTTCTTCTTTTTCTTTTAGTAAATCTATACAGGAAAGGGGTTACTAGCCCATTGTTCCTGACATTTTAGTTGACTTTTACAACATGCATGGCTTACGAGGAAGATTCTTATTCCACTTCCCATGGATATGAAAGGAAAAGCAATAAGAACAAGAACTATTAAGATAAAATCAAAGAAAACTCAGATGAGTGTGTATACATATATGTGTATATGTATGTGTAGTGTGACCTAAGTGTAAGAAGTAGCAAGACGTACCTGAAATCTTGCATGTTTATGAGACAGAAAAGACACCAGCAATCCTACCATCACATAAAACAAATACAGGCTTTGCTTTACACTCACTTGGTAGGACGGTAGTACCTCCCTGGGTGGTTGCTGTCTACCAACCTACTACTACTACACTTACCATAGATATTCTCTCATATCTAGGCCCAAATTTACCACTCACACTTATCTGAGTGAGCTAGCTCATGCTGTAGAACAACGGCACGGACCCAGGCTTCAGACACATAGGAACAATGGTACGGACTCTCGAGTGGTTAAGAGATAAAGAATCTGACAGTGAGTTGTCACAGATGCTTTTACTGATGACACTGTGCTTTTGGGAGATTCTGAGAGAACTTAGACATTGGTGAACGAGTTTGGAAGGGTATGTAAAGGAAGGAAATTAAAAGTGAATGTAGGAAAGAGCAAGGTGATAAGGATAACAAAAATTTAGGTAATGAAAGATTAGGTATCAGATTGGAGGGGGGGAGTATGGTGGAAGTGAATGTATTCAGATATTTTGGAGTGGACTGGTCAGCAGATGGGTCTATGAATGATGAGGTGAATCATAGAATTGATGAGGGTAAAAGGTGAGTGGAGCACTGAGGAGTCTGTGGAGACAAAGAACGTTATCCCAAGGAAGCAAAAGAGGGAATGTATGGAAGTACAGTGGAACCCCGCTTACAGTGTCCCACCATATGAGTTTTTCAGGATTCGGCCGATTTTTTGTTTCTGGATACGAGCAAAACTTCAGGATGCGAGTTTCCCCTCAAGGGAGGTTCGACTCTTGATCTAGGGAATTGTATCTGTGCTCCAGTTCCCTAAATTAATAATAATAATAATAATAATAGTAATAATAATTATTATAATAATAATAATAATAATAATATTAATAATAATAATAATATAGTAATACAGTGGATCCCGGTTTTTGTGATTAATCCGTTCCAGAGGTCTGCGAAACCCGAAAATACGGAAACCGAAATAATATTTCCCATAAGAAGTAATAAATCCAATTAATCTGTTCCAGAGGAGGCGGGTTTATTGTTTGGAGACATGACAAAATTCTTCACTATGATGTTAGTATCAACTCTACAGATTATTTATCTATCACAATTCAATTCATCTAATATGACATAATAAACAATATTAATAACATAGAGACATGATACATGCTCTAGAATTAATAAATATGTCATTACGTATGTGACTAGTGGTGGTGGTAGTGTTGTTGTTTTGGGTTTATCAGGGCCACTGACAGCATAACCTTGTAGTGGTGGTGGCCACTAGTCACATTGAAACAATGTAAGTAATTTATAAATAAAAATGTTACTTTTAAATAAGAAATATTTAACTTTATAAATAACAAATATTTACACTTATAAATAAAATATTTAAATTTATAAATAAGAAAAATTTACACTTTATAAATAAAAATA
>WNWK01051254.1:0-12543 GCA_009830355.1 Cherax destructor
TCAGTTATCATTTTTCCTAATTTTTCATTAAAGTGGTAAAATTTGACTGTATACTCAGATTTTATCACTATGAGGGGGGTTTTTTTTCTTTTTTTTTAAAAATTTTTTTATAATATATTTCCATTTTCATCCCTTGTGCAAGAAATTGATACATTCAAGTTGATTTATAGTATAAAGCTGTTCCCCCCCCTTTTGGTCTGTCCTACAGTTGTTTTTTTTGTAACCAGGAATGGTATAGACCTTATTCTAATTTACATAATAATAAAAAATTTGTTTTTTTTTTAATGTCGGCCTTTTCCCCCCCAACAGGGGGGCCCCAAAAAAGGGAAAAAAGAAATTTCCCCTTTTTTAAATTTTTTATATACAGGAAAAGGGGGGTTTCTCCCCCTTTCCCCCGGCCCTTTTGCCCCTCTTCCTATGGCTTACAGAGGAAGGGAAATTTTGTTCCCCCCCAGGGAAAAAAAATTAATAAATTTTTTTTGCATACATGGTTTACAAAGGAATATAATAGTTGGGTCTGAGACAGAATACCACACCTGTGACTATATAGTTTTTTACTTGTCAAAATCCGGGGTTTAATTTTAATTTTATTAGGCTTATAATCCATGTCCCTTTTTGTAACTATTGAAATTTTTTTTTTTTTTTGGGGGGGAAAAAAATCCAATTTTTAGTTTTTCTAAAATTTTAATGATCTGCATTTAAAATTTTAAAAAAAAAATTTACACATAAAAAATGTGGTAAGGTTTCCTTTTATTTTAGTTTCCCCTTTTGTTGGGACTGGTCATAGATCTTTAAAAAAATACTATATTCTATGCATTTCGTTTTTTTGTGGAATGATTATTTTCTAGGAATGATAATTTTAATAGAGAAAAAAGGGGCCATTATATTAGGGTTTTTTTGCCACTTTTTGGTTATTTATTAAAAAAATTTCAGCACAATTTTTAAAAAAACACTTTAAAATTAACTCAACACAGTTCCGTTTGTTGGGTGAAAAAATCTCCCATTCAGGGGCTCCCTTTGGGTTGTGGGTCAAACCATTGTGTCAGCAGGGGGACCACTGACCCTCTTCCCCCGACACCCCCCACCCCCCTCCCGCCTTCGGAAACGTACCCAGTACCATTTTTCCCGGAGCTGTGTGTTTGTTTGGGTTTTAGTTTTAACTGCCTTCTTGTATTTTCCCCAAAGCAACCCTTGGGCCCCCCGTAAGAACGGGGTTTTTCTGAAAGTGGCAAAAAAGGGGATAAATTTTAAGTTTCAAGTTAACAAAAAAAATAGATATTAGCAAAAAAAAAATTTTGGGCCCTTTTAAAGAAACATCATTTTTTGTAATTAAAAAAAATGAGGTAAATATTGGTTTTGTGATAAATTTCGCTTGACACCCACTTTTTGCTTTTGACTTGACTGACTTATTTTGACTGACTGACTTAAATTGACTTTTTCACTGAAAGGCCCCTGACAAATCTAAAAGTACTGCTCTGAAACGGTGTCTAGAGCAGCTGATATTTATTTTAGTGTTAATTCTCGGGGAAAATGGGGAAAAAACCATTACAGAATTTATGCCCCTTTACAACCCTGGACCATACCCGAACCTCTACCTCCCCCTCAGCCCCGTAGGACCACAGCTAACTCTCCCTCTCCCAGCCCAAAAAACCAGCACCCCAATTTTTAACCCCCCAAAAGGGAAAAGTTTTAGTTCTCTCCCCAGTCCCCCCAAAAATTTTAAAAAATTTTTTTTTTAAAAAAAGGGGACATTTTTTTAAATGTTATGGGAAAAAAAAAATTTTTTGGGCAGTACTTATAAAAAATTGATGCCCGGTTGGCATGGGTTTCCCCCCCCGGCAACATCGAGTCCTTTTTCTTGCAGAAGTGTTGCCGATATACCTTTTTTTTTTGTTTTTTTATTTTATATAATTTTTTGTTCTGAAATTTCAATTTTTAGTAGTTCTTGTCATTTTTAAAAAATTTTTTCTGACACTAAATTTGGGATAAATTGTCACAAAAACATGAAGGGACATTTTTACCCCCCTTTTGGGGGTTTTCTATTGTCTGGAATATATGCAAAAAAAAATTTTTAGGGACAATGTTTTTGGGTACGTGGATAAGTTCCCCTTTTTTGCATGATTAAGACAAGGCAGTCCCCTGCTGACAGTGCAGTGATGATATGATAAGTGGTGACATTTTATGAGCACCCGAGGGTGCAGTGATAAATAAGTGGTGACATTTGATGAGTGTCCCCCCCCTTTTTTTGTTTTCACTGTTTCACATAAACATGGCTGTCTGTCTGTCTGTAAAACTCTCTGTCTGTCTGTCTGTCCCGGGTTTCTGTCTTTTCCATCTAGTTTTTCCCCCTCTATCTGTCTGGGCTAGGTCTCTGTTTATCTCGTCTCTGCTTATCTGTCTCTCTTTCTGCTCTCTCTGTCTCAGAGGGCCCTCATAAACCCAAACAGGTATTACACATGACTGTGTTGTCCGTCTGGTACCTGAGCAAGTGTAAATCGTATTTGCCAGTTTGTTTATGCATTATATCTACAAGCACAGTATAGATTTTTTCTGGATTTTTTGGGTTACCTAGGTAATTTACACTATGTATAATTGTATTTATTTTACCTGTGAGACATAGACAGACAGATAGACAGAGATAGACATAGTTACAGACAGACAGATGAAGCCAGCCAGCCAGCAGCCGGCCGCCAGTTGGCCAGCCAGCCAGCCAGGCAGGCAGTCACCCAGGCCTGCCGAACACGTATTACACATTCCAGAATTGTTTCTCTTTACTTAGGGCATAGGTTATAAGACATTCTGAAAGGGTGTTGCACAAATGTTGCACATGAGTTATTATCAAGGGTTTTTTATATTTCCTCGACCAATTAGGGCCCAAATCACCTTAAGCTACTAAACTTGGTGTAAACATCACTTTTCTCTTAAAATGGGAGTGTTAATACTACATGACATCAGTGAATCCCAGGTGTTTGCCATGCTGTTTGCTCTAGCTGGTACTTAACCCTTTGGGGGTCGGTGCCGTACTAGTACGTTTACGAGCAGGGGTTGGTGCCGTACTAGTACGCCCAAATTCTAGCGGCCTCAATTTAAGCAGAAAACGTCTGGCAGGCCATACATATGAAAGAATGGGTCTGTGTGGTCAGTGTGCACAGTATAAAAAATTCCTGCAGTACACACTGCATAATGAGGAAAAAAACTGACCGTTTTTTCGTTTAAAACAGCGACTTTGCAGTCAATTTTCGTATGTTTTTATTGATGTATTCTCGTTTTCTTGGTCTCATTTGATAGAATGGAAGATATATTACAGAAATAGAGATGATTTTGATTGGTATGACAATGACAAGTACCTTGAAATTGAGCTCAACGTGCGAAAATGTTCGTTTTTTGACAATGTTCAGAGTAAACAAATCACACCATGCCTCCAATAAAATCAACTGGCGAGTCTTATATTCATGCACAAGTGCTCTGATATTATTTATGCCATTTTATAATGATGCAGTTGTATACATAACAGAAAATCTTCTATTTTTGTGAGAATAAAAATTCAAAATGAAAAGCAAAAGTAATGGAACAGGGGCCTGGAGACGTGACTAATGAACAGAGAACATGTTATTTTAGTGCCAGGAATGTCTGCCTTGTTTACTCTGGACCCTATTTTGAAATTGGCATCGTTTGAAATTTGTGTGAAATTGGAAAATTGCCATTTTCTGACCACTATTTTGGGTAGATGAAATTGGTAAATAGACGGTTTCTTGTACTCAATCGATAGAAGAAATGGAGTTCTAGCGAAATAGCTATAATTTTAGGAGACTGAAACATTGGAATTTGTGAAAATAGGGCTCAAAGTGGGCAAAATCGCCAATGCGTAAGTGTCATGGCTACCGCTAACTTCGAAAGCATAATTCCGTTAGTTTTCGATCAAATTTCATAATTTTGGTGGTGTTATGATCGGAAAAAGATTCTCTATCATTTCGTAAGAAACAATTAATTTTTTTTTTTTTTTTTAAAATTCGACCCCAGGAACACTTTCCGAGAAGGCCTGTCGACCCCAAAGGGTTAATTGAACTGGTGCTCCCACATAAGGTATTAAGTGATCCCAGATATTTTTAATACTGCACACACCAAGGGCTAAGGCCCATTCTATTCCTGACCAGGCATCTTAGGCCAATCATTATGAGAACAGACTCCAGACCGTAAAAGGTGATATGAAAAGACCTGGAAAACCCTATCTACAATTCTAGGAAATAAAAGATATCCACGAACAATACCATCAAATTATCAAAAACAGACGAACCCTACTCTCACCAATTGAGACAGCAAACAGACTTAATGTTTTCTTCTCCACCATAGGAAAGAATCTAGCGAGTAGGATCCCAAGCTCGAACACTCGTCCAACAGACTACCTCACCAACACCTACCCAGATACACTATTCCTAGCTCCTACCAACTCAATTGAAGTCTCCACATAATCAACACCCTTAAAAACAAAGCAGGAGACATAAACAGCTTACCACCCTTTATGTACAAAAAGCTACACATGTACTGTCACCAATTATAGCAGCATTATTCAATAAATCCATTGAATCTTCAACCTTCCCATCAATTCTCAAAATAGCTAGGGTCACCGATCCACAAAGGAGGTGACCAATCTGACTTGAACAATTACAGACCAATCTCAAATTTACCACTGCTTTCTAAAATCTTCGAAAATTAATTCATAAACAGATCTATTCCTACCTCGTCTCACACAATGTACTAAACCCCTGTCAATTTGGATTCAGGACCAACAAGAGCACAAACGATGCTATAACACACATGTTAGAGTTAATATACACGCACTTGAGAAGAAAGAGGTTCCGCTGGGAATCTTCATAGACCTACGCAAAGCATTTGATACAGTCGACCATGATTTATTGCTCACAAAATAGCGCACTATGGTATTAGGGGCACCCCTCAACTACCTAAAGTCGTACCTTAGCAACAGAAGTCAGTACGTGAACACAAATGGAGAGAACTCTTCCACACAACAAATTACAGTCGGTGTCCTCAAGGTAGTGTCCTGGGGCCACTCCTATTCCTCATTTACATAAATGACCTACCGAATGCATCACAACTACTCAAACCCATTTTGTTTGCAGATGACACAACATATGTCTTCTCTCACCCAAATCCAGTCACTACCAACACATTAATGCCGAATTACAGAAAATATCAACATGGATGATGACAAATAAGCTTACTCAATACGGACAAGACCTACTACATTCAGTTTGGAAACAAAGCTACAAATGTTCCACTTAACATAACGCTAAATGGTTCACCCATCACAAGGCTCACAGGGGGAAAATTCCTAGGAATCCACCTTGACAGTAGTCTTAAATTCCAAACACACATACAACAAATTTCCAAGAAAATCTCAAGGACAGTAGGTATATTATCTAAGATACGCTATTATGTGCCTCAACCAGCTCTCATTGCACTATATCATTCTCTTATCTACCCTTATCTCACCTATGGAATCTGTGCATGGGGCTCAACAACATTAAATCACCTTAGACCACTCATAACCCAGCAAAAGGCTGCAGTCAGGATGATAACAAATTCCCACTCTAGACAGCATACTCCACCTATATTCAGAACCTTAAAACTACTCACCAAAAAAAATATTCATACCTATTCATGTCCTTCTACATACATAAAACTCTACATGCTAATATTAACCCTGCGCTCAGAATTCTCCTCAACAACTTTAATAGGTCCCACGAACATGACACAAGACACAGATCACTATTTGACATACCCGAGTCCATACTAACCAATGTAAAAATTCTATGCACATAAAGGGCCCCAAAATCTGGAATTCATTACCAGTAAATATCAAGTTAACCTTGTCGGAAAATCAATTCAAGACTCTTCTCAAAAGTCACCTACTCACCCTATACTAAATACTCATACTGTAACAAACTTCAAACCCAATATTATTTTACTTAAGAAGATCTCATTTTGATATGTTCATCCTCCTTAACACTTGTTGCAATCTCATATCATCATATTGTCATTTAAAATCTTATAGTATCATCATTTTCTTAATTTGAAATAAAATATATACCTAGATGAAACTCTAAAAACTATTTCTAGTATTGTTATTATACTAGTATAGCATCAACATACTGTAATTTGAAATAAATTCTACAACTAGATTAAACTCAACCAATTTCTCTTGTATTGTCTTTAAATAGTATGTATAACCATTTAATAATTTAAATAATATAGAACTAGAATAAACTCAATCAATTTCTTTAGCATTAAGTACTTAGTGAATAAGTCTCTAGAATAAACTGCCCCTAATGCCATGGCATGCCAGTGGCTCTCCTTGCATTACAGTTTTATAATTGTATTATATTTGTAACTACCAATAACATTGTACACTTGTAACATGCATTGAAATAAAAATTATTATTATTATTATTATTATTATTATTATGCCAAATTTGGAGACAGGAAAAAAACGTATATATACGTTTGGGCGCTAACAGTACTAACAAAATATGTATATATAATTTGGACCATTTAGGGGTTAAAGTAAGAAATACTATTATTTCTGTTGCTTTTGTAGTCTTAAGCAGTAAAACAACATGATACATCACACAATGAACTACAATTACATATTCACTTTTATTCTTCATTTTATCTAACACTGATTTACCTAACATGGCATTTTCAGGAACATAACTACAGTGTAATATAACGGTTTACTGTAATATATATTTTTTAAAATAGCTGTCTGCCACTGAGGCTGGGTGACTTGAAAAAAATAACTTTATAAAGATTTTCTTCTTTTTAAATTTAGTAATTTCTACAGGAGAAGGGGCTATTAAGAGATACTAATATTTTCTTTGTTTTGGCAGTGTGTACTATCTTCCATCATTGTGGTGGCTTTGAAAGGGATGTTCATGCAAGTTGATGACTTACGGAAGGTGTGGGCTGTGTCTCGTGTTGACGCCCTCATATGGATCATGTCATTCCCCTGTGTCGTCATCATCGACGTGATTACGGCCTCTTGATTGGCATCATCCGTCACTTCTGGTGCTTCTGGGACGCTCACAGCACCCCAAAGCTGCACGTCTTGGCCGTGTTCCAAACACCGATGTTTATTTAGATGTCAACAAATACCCGAGGTGTTGTGACAATAAACAAAACCAAAGAAACAGACAAATTTTATTTCTTTGTGTAGTATACAAAATGCGGGAGTACATATAATAAAGTCAGTGCAACCCCAAGTTTCAAACGCCTTGACTATCGAACGATTCGGTTTCGAACACTTTTTCAAACAAATTTTGTCCCCGTATCGAACGTGCTTCGTGTTTCGAACGCGTGCATACGAGACCTGTCCCGGCACCTGCATGCCTGCCACGCAGGCATCATGGGGTCAGTCTAGCTTTGTTTATTGTTATGTTATTTTCCCTTTACTTTGATGTTATGGTTCTACTACATGGTCTAGCATAAGGTATTTTTCTTAAAGGTCTTATAGTTAGGGTATCAGTGGCCCCCGGTTTTCGTTTTTTTTTCTTTTCCAGAATGTTTCAAGTGATTCAAAGAATTTATTCCCATAAGGAATAATGTGTAGATGTCCTTTTAGCCCCCAAAACATTTAAAAAAAGCATTTAAAAAAATACATTACAAAAAGGGGGGAGTTTGGACAGGGGGGCGGGGGGGGCCCCGGTAGGGGGAAACCCCCTTTAAAGAACACCCAATCGTGCAATTATGTGTATAATATTGTGTGCTTGTGGAAGTTTTTTTGGGGGTTAAAATAGACTAACCTAAATGACATTTTTTTTTAAAAAAAACGTTTTAATGGCATTTGGAAAGGCTTCTGCAATGAATTTTTTTGTTAACCGGGGGTTCCCCTTCAGTGGACCCTCACCACAAATTTTAAACCGGGAGGAGCTTGTTCAACGTAAATGTTCGAAAGGGGGTTTTAATTTTTTCCCCTAAGAAATAATAGAAATACAATTTAAACCGTTTCCCGCTGTCAGGAGGCAGAAAAATAACTTCACTGTGAATATTATCAACTCGCAGCTTATTTATCTATCACAATTATCAATATGCATAATAAACAATATAAAAAACATAAAACCGATATACATTTGAATGAATAAAAATGTATGTCATTACAAAGTGGTGGCTGGGGATTTGGGGGCGGGATTCTCCTCAGCTGTGAAAACATTTCCCCTTCTTTCCTCCTTCAGACGGTTAGATAAGAGAAAAAGAGTTTTTAATGCTAAGTGCATTAGATCACTTCCCTTCACTTCACGGGTGAACAGAAATCTAGGGCAGGCTGGAACAGCAACAACAACAGTTTACACTGCCTCTCACCCCTGCCCCTCCCCACTGCCCCTCCCACTGCCTCTACCACCACTGCCCCTCACCACTGCCTCTACCACCACTGCCTCTCCACCACCCCCTACCACCCTGCCTCTACCCCACTGCCTCTCCCCCTGCCCTCCACCACTGCCTCTCACCACTGCCTCCATCACTGCCTCTACCTGCCCCCCACCCTGCCCTACCACTGCCTCCCCTCCACTGCCTCTCACCACTGCCTCTCCCCTCCCTCTACCACTGCCTCTCACCCTGTTTACCTCCACTGCCTAAACCACCACTGCCTCAACCACCACTGCCTCTCCTCCACTGCCTCTCCCACCACTGCCTCTACCACCACTGCCTCTCACCACTGCCTCTACCACCACTGCCTCTACCACCACTGCCCCCACCACTGCCCCCCCTGCCTCATCACCACTGCCCCCCACCACTGCCTCACCACCACTGCCTCTCCCCCCTCCCTTTACCACCACTGCCCCCACCACTGCCCACCACCCTGCCTCTCCCCCTGCCTCACCACCCTGCCTCACACAATGAACAAACTCCAAAAATTTATAATTAAGTGTGAAATGTCGGGATGGCGTGAGGGTTTTTTCTCTCGATTAAAACAACGGGGGACTGGCCTCAAGCGCCGGGGGGCGGGTGATGGACACACTTGTTCAAATGTGATATTTTGTTCCAAATTCATTTTTTTGTTTAATACGATTTTTTCGATCCCGAGCCTTTAATGGGGGCCCCCTTCACATTCATGATTAGCTCTGTATCGCTTTTTTCCCCCCCTCTCAAAGGTTTTTTAAAACCCACCATTATATTATACTTTTAGAGATTAAATACAGGATAAAAAACCTTAATTTAACAACATGTAACAGCATCCCCAAGTAAATTCCACCTGCCAAAATTCTTTTTTTCCTAATATTTTTTTAACCCCCAGTGTTTTAAAATTAAAAAGAGTGGGTGATGACTACTTATTCAACATATAACTTTCCCTTTGGCACAATTCTCCCCAAAACATAAAAAAAAACCCCAGTCTCTACCACCAGTTTTACCAGCATTCAGCCATTTTTGAGAAGTGGGGGAGAGCCACCCAGGTTTCCCTCATATCCCCAACAAAACAAACAAAAACTGTCATCTTCCACTCTACCATGTCCCCACAAAATTGTTTTTCTATACTCCTTTTACTTTTTACAAAGAAAAATCAGCTTTATGCTCATTTAAAATGTTTTATGTGTGTGTATACTATAACCTATTATATTGAAAATTTTGGTTGACAGCTTCTTCAGTCCAAAGGTCCTGTCTGGACTTATTAAGGTAATTTTTTTAATATAATTAGGTTTCCCCTGAGAATTTTATTAAATACATCAAACATGTTGGGTCCTAGCCCCCTAACATTTATCCTCAGTGAACATTACCCTGGAATATTACCCAGGATAAAAGGGCCTCCCCCAACTCCTAAAATCTACCTTTCAACAGAAGCCAATATGTGTACATAAATGGAGCTAAATCTTCCACACAACAATTTAATTGGGGCCCAGGGGGTGTCCTTTGGTCTTCTCTTTCTCATTTCATTAATGACCTACCAAATGCACTCCCCAAACCCATATTATTTGGAAAACACTACTTACATCTTTCTCACCCCGCCCAGTCACACTAGCCAACACTGAAATGCTGAATTACAGAAAATATCTACCTGGGGAAAGACTAACAAGCTTTCCTTATTGACAAAAAATTTATTAGTTTGGAAAAAGAGCTACAAATGTTCCCTTAAATAATGATCGGGTCACCTGTCACAAATACAGAAGGAAAATTCTTGGGTCCACCTTGACAGTAGCCTCAATTTTCAGACACATATAAAATCTAAAATACTATACATATAATATCTAAAATATATACATATACTAATGGAGCAAACCCTTTAAACAACAAATTCAGCAGTCCCCCAAGGGGAAAGGGACTGGGGCCCTTATTTCTCATTTACATCAATGACCTACCTAATGCATCTCAACTCTCAAACCCCCTTTTTTTGCAGATGACACAACATATTTTTCTCTCACCCCAATCCCGTCATACTGAAGAATGCAAAATTTCAGAAAATATCAACATGGATGACAACCAATAAACTGACTCTAAATACAAAGTCCTACTTTTCAGTTTGGAAACAAAAAAAATGTTCACAAAACAAAAATAAACGTTCACCCATCACAAGACCCCGGGGAAAATTCTGGTATACACATTGACACATAAATTACACACATATAAAAAATTTCCGAAACCCCAAAAACCTAGGATACTATAAAAAGATATGGTACTATGTTCACAACCAGCTCTTATTGCCCTGTATACTCCTCATTTACCCCATCTCCCCATGAAATTTTTGCATGGGCTCAACAACAATAAATATTCAGACCACTAATAAAAGCAAAAAGGGTGCAGTCAGAATGATTATAAAATTTCCCCCAGAAGCATACCCACCAATATTCAAAAATTCATTACCACCATAAAGAACATCCATTTATTATTTGCCTACTCATCATAGAACTTTTCACTCAAATATAAACCCCCCTCAAAACTTCTCCTGACCAACCTTAACGGGGCACACAACCATAAACAAGAACAGATCACTCTTTGATGTTACTTGTTCCATCTCACACTAAAAAACTCTTGATATAAAGGGAAAAATTTTAAACCGTGTCCAAAGGAACCTGACTGTACATCAATTCAAGACTCTTCTTAAAAACCCCCTACTCACCCAAAATAAATACAGTGGTACCCCTTTAAAGGTCCCCCAAAAACACCCCTTTTTTGTGTTGATTTTTAAATCTTTTGTAAGTGAAATTTTGGGGCTAAAAGGGCAGTCTATTTTAAACATTTCTTTTGGAGATAAATTCGTTTGGAATGGCACTTGAAAGCATTTGGGAAAGAAAAATATGTAAATCGGTACCACTGTATTGTTTAAACCCCGCCCAAATGACTCTCCACTTCTCAAATTATGATTGCCCAAAAGTTCTCCCTAGCCCCAGAACCCCAAAAATAAATGCTCAAATACAAAAAATTTTCAAACTTATTGAATAATATATTTAAAAGATTTTCCAATTGTATAATTAATGCAACCTAATGCACCCCGTCCATAAAAGGGATGATCAAAAACTTAAATAATTATAGACCAATGTCAATTTACCACTCCTCTCAAAAATCTTTAAAAAAATTAATTCTTAAAGATCTATTCCTATCTCATCTCACACAATGTCAACCCCCGTCAGTTGGTTAGGGCCAACAAAAAAACAAATGATGCCCTTATACACATGCTAGAAATATATACCCAGAAAGAAAAAAGTTCCACTGGGAATCTTCATTGATCTACGAGAAGCATTTGATACAGTCGATCATGATTTACTGCTTACAAAACACACACTACAGATAAAAGGGGGACTTGCTCCCCAAAGTCATACCTCAGTAACAGAAGCCAATAGTGTATATAATGGGCGAACCTTCAACACAACAAATTTCATGGGTCCCCCAAAAGTGCTGGGTCCACCCTTATTTTTATTACATCAATGACCTACCTAATGCATCTCAACTACTCAAACCCATTTTATTTTCAGATGACACCTTTTTTTTCTCACCTAATCCCCGTCATACTGGCCAATACTGTTAAAGCAGAATTACAAAAATATCAACATGGATGCGACCAATTCGACTCTAAATACTGACAAAACCTACTTTATACAGTTTGGGAAAAAGAGGTAAAAAGCCCCCAAAAAAACACTAAACAGTTCACCCATCACAAGACTCACAGAGGAAAAAATTTCCCAGGTATACACATTGACAGCAGCCTTAAATTCCAAACACAAAACAACAAATTTTCCAAAAAAATCTCAAGACATGGCATATTTCAAAATAAAACTATGTTAATCACTCTCCCTTCATAACCACTACTCATCTACCCTTATCTCATTTTGGGAAACTGCATGGGGGTATCAAATTAAATCACCTTAGACCACCATAACCCAGCAAAAAGGGTGCAGTCAGAATGATAACAAATTCCCCCCTGCAATCTCACCCAAAATTCAAAAAACCTAAAACTACTCACCATAAAAACATTCACACTTATAATTGTGCCTATACATAAAAAACCCCATTCTAATATAAACCCTCCACTCAAAATTC
>WNWK01051255.1:0-12543 GCA_009830355.1 Cherax destructor
AAGGAAAGAAGAGATGAAGGAAGGAAAGAAGAGATGAGAGGAAGGAAAGAAGGAGGAAGAAGGAAGGAAGGAAAGAAGAAAGAAAGAAAGGAAGGAGAGATGAGAGGAAGGAAGGAACGAAGAGATGAAAGGAAGGAAGGAAAGAAGAGATGAGAGGAAGGAAAGAAGGAAGGAGGAAAGGAAGGAAAGAAGAAAGAAAGAAAGAAAGGAAGGAGAGATGAGAGGAAGGAAGGAACAAAAGAAGTAAGAAAGGAAGGAGAGATGAGAGGAAGGAGAACAAAAGAGTAAGAAAGGAAGAAAAAAGGAAGGAATGAATGAAGGAAGAAGAAGGCAGGAAGGAAGAGATGAGAGGAAGGAAGGAAGAGATGAGATGAGAGAAGGAAGGAAGAGATGAGAGGAAGGAAGGAAGAGATGAGAGGAAGGAAGGAAGAGATGAGAGGTAGGAAGGAAGGAAATAAGTAGAAAGGAAGGAAATAAGTAAGAAAGGAAGGAAGGAATGAGGAAGAAAGGAAGCTAGGAAGGAAGTTGTGGGTGAGAAGACATGGGTCCCCTTTGTGTTGACAGGTTGACAGCAGTGAGGGTGGTGAGTAATGGTATAATATGTCATTTTGACAGCTGCCTACCCTGACTCAGCAAATTTAGATGTCCATGCAACACACACACACACACACACACACACACAACACACACACACACTTCAAGGCTAAGTGAAGTTGAGTGTCCAATCATTATATATGTGATATATATCATAGAACATAGGTTGGTGCAGGTAAGCAAGTAGGTAGCAAGCAGGTGCAGGAGGTAAGCAGGTAGGCAGCAGTGGCAAGGCAGGCAAGAAGCAAGTGGCAAGAAAGAGGTGCAGCAGGCAAGCAGGTAGGTAAGAGGAGCAAGCAGGGTAGCAAGTAGGTAAGTAGGGTACAAAGGAGGTAAGTAGGTAGGAAGGACTGTGGGGAAGAAGAGCATGGGACCCCATGGGTGTTGACAAGGCAGTGAGGGTGGTGAGTGATGATATAATATGTCATTTTGACAGCAGCCGCACCCTGACTCAGCATATTTATAAGTCCACACACTCACAACAACCAGTCAGACGCTATTATCAGTTCATAAAAGGTCCAGTGACTATATATGTGTATATATAGAAACCAGAAGGAAGAGATGAAAGGAAGGTAGGTAGGTAGGAATGTAGGAAGAAGGAATGTTGGAAGGAAGGATGTAGGAAGGAAGGTAGGAAGGAGGGCAGGAAGGAAGGTAGGAAGGAGGGTAGGAAGGAAGGCAGGAAGGAATGACGACCCAGAACAACAACCAGCTTCAGAAGCTAATAGAATTCTATGAAGTGTCCAGTGATTATATATGGATATATATGAAACCAGATGGAAGGAATAAAGGAAGTACGAGATGAAAGGAAGGAAGTAGAAGGAATGTAGGAAGGTGGAATGATGACCCAGACACAACAACCAGCTTCAAGCATATAGCAGTTCAGGCACGTGTCCAGTGACTATGTGTGTATATATATGAAGAAGGAAGAAAAAAAGAAAGAAAGAAAGGAAGGAAGGAAGGAAGGAAGGAAGGCAGGCAGGCAGGTAGGGGCAGGAGGAGGCAGGCAGGAGGAGGCAGGAGGCAGGAGGCAGAGTAGGCAGGTGGTGGCAGGTAGGTAGGTCAGGTGGCAGGCAGGCAGGTAGGCAGGAAGGAAGGAAGGAAGGAAGGAAGGTAAGAAGGAATGTGGGAAGGAAGGAATGACGACCCAGACGACCATCAACCTAGGATAACTACCTAACACAACTGCCTGCTGCTACTTTGAAAAAAACTGCTCAGAAGAGATGTTTTGTCAGTCATATACAAAAAAACACCCACAAAAATGCAGACACACTCGTTTTATGTGTGAGGAATGTAAACACCACTGTGCATGGAAAGAAAGAAAGAAGAAAGAAAGAAAGAAAGAAAGGAAGGAAGGAAGGAAGGAAGAAGGAAGGAAGGAAGGAAGGAAGGTAGGTAGGTAGGTAGGTAGGTAGGTAGGTAGGTAGGCAGGTAGGTGGTAGGTAGGTAGGAAGGAAGGAAGGAAGAAAGGGAAAGGGAAAGGGAAAGGGAAAGGGAAAGGGGAAGGAAGGAAGGAAGGAAGGAAGGTAAGAAGAATGTAGAAGGAAGGAATGACGACCCAGACGACCATCAACCTAGGATAACTACTCACACAACTGCCTGCTGCTACTTTGGAAAACTGCTCAGAAGAGATGTTTGTCTGTGCATATACAAAAAACCACAAAATGCAGACACATTGTTTTATGTGAGGAATGTAAAACACCACTGTGCATGGAACCATGTTTCAAAGAGTTCCACAAGCTGCAGAACGTCTATGAACATGTCCAGTGACTGCACATTTGTATATATATTATAGAACATTAGTAATAAAGATTTTTTTGTATTGTTGGTTGTGTAAACAAGTTTTGTAAACAATATAAAGATACTGTTTATGCTATTATTGTGTTTCATACAATGAATGTATATATATATATATATATATATATATATATATATATATATATATATATATATATATATATATATATATATATATATATATATTTTATTGCACCCACCTTGGTCTCACAGGCCACATAAGTTACGTAAAAAAGAAAATAGTGAAAAAACAAGAAATCTACGAATGGAAGTAAACAAATGTTTACTAAGTGAGGGCATTCGCCGCTATTACCATACGCGGCTCATTTTCTGCCAATTTTACACCTCCATATCTCGGTAAGTATTGATGGCAAAAATCTGTTTTAGGATAAAACAATCAAAAAAATAATCTTAACATTTGTGAAATGAGAGTGAAGCTCATGGGGGGCGGAAGGGAGTGGACCATAACCCAACAGCCCCAGGAATGTAAAACTGGAGTCTTCTCAAAAGTAGCTGGAAGAGACCCCAGGACACAAAAACCTGTACATATATTTGTGCATCTGTCCCTTTCCCCTCCCTCCCCATTTTAGTGTCAATGCCTTTTGAAAAGTTTCTTTACCATTTAGGGACTTTGTTTTTGGGGATCACAACAGTGAAAGGGTTAAACCATAATTACTGCACTTAAATACAGAAATTGTATATGCTAAATTATATCTTAAAATTGCTAATCCAATTAATAGTCATTATCGCCACACCTGTACCCAGCACAGTATTAAGTAGTTGCATGTATTGTTCTAATTTTAGTCCAGGGCCGGATTTAGGAGAGGCCCGCCCCACCAAATGATGAAAATATTATGACACATTATAATGAGAATTGAATAGATTGCAAAAAAAAGAAAATGTATGCAAGAGTTGGAATTGTGGTGGGATTGTCATGTTGAGTCATCTGATCGCTGGTGTTACATCATTGGTGCGGCGTGTCGTCAGCTGCATGACGTGAGGATGACTCACAGCACATCATCATCCTGGGTGTGCAGGGCACTATAGTATGAATGACTGCTTGATCGTGGTCAGTATGTGAACAACAGTGGTATTGAAAACCTGCTACAAACAAGCATAAAGCAAGGGCGGCTTGTGGGCCTGACGGTCATGAGCATAGAATCTGACATCCTGCACTCTTGGATTTAAAGGGAGTCATCAGAGACTTTTCCATCAGAAAACATGGAATGTACCTGACTTATAATATTTTATCTGATTGAAGATAACCCTCATTACTTTTGAGTTACACTTGCAAATGAACCGGAAGGGTACTAAAATACACTATAAATCAATTTATTGTTTCATTTCTTTTAAGAGGATGGTACGTATATTGAGTGGTGAAAGTTTTCCAAGGAGAAACTTAAAAGTCTTCTAATCATTAGAGTTAAACCTTTTTAATGCAAGGGACCCCCACCAAACTGGGCTCCAGGCCCCCACCACAAATCGGCACTGTTTTAGTCTACCCAAAATGTCTTACAAAAAATAAAATGTGATATAGATATATAATTCTCAAAACTATAACAAACCTTATATTTTGGAAATTGAAAATTTGTAACTGTTGTATTTTATTGTATTAGCACAAATGTGATTATATACTGTACCTGAAAGCCAGACACAAGAGCTTCACATATATTCATGATGTGGTGATGAGATATTTTCCAATTTTTGACTTTGGAATAGTGTGTTAGAAGGTAGTTACTCAGTTGAAATAACCCCATCCAGCCAAGACCAGAGATCCCAGACAGGATGAATCCTTTAACTAACAAATGCATTTTCTATTAAGCTGTCAACAGAGGGCTACTGATCTGTAAAGAAAATATATACTTTTGATGGGTTTCAAGAGTACTCTATAACAATCTTAGATTAATCTAATAGAAAATTACCATAAAACTTAAAATGCTGATAGATTATAAATTTATCTTGTACCTGTAAATATATTAATGAAGGTTTCCACAAATATAAAATACTGTATACTAAATATGCATAAGCAAGGTGGCAAGAGAAAAACAGCTATTAAACACAAAAAAGATCACAAACACTAACATTATTGTACATGAGAAGTGCAATTAATATACTGTGGCACACTTAATACAACGAGTCACAAATGGTACATAACATCCACAAAATGTGCACTAATACTGACAATACAAAACGGGGGTAATATACAGTACTTAAATCCAATCAGGAAGTTGAAATAGTACTGTAATCTTTCAGTACACAAGAGGGATGTATAAGTGAAACGGTCATGAATGATGAATTTATAGCCCTGGCACTTAAATAGCAGAGTGCATATGGTACAGATCATAGTGAAAAGTAGGTAGTAGGTTGGTAGACAGCAACCACCCATGGAGGTACTACTGTCCTGCCAGGTGACTGTGAAACAGAAACCTGAAACTGTTTTACATGATGGTAGGATTGCTGGTGTCTTTTTCTGTCTCATAAACACGCTGGATAACAGGTATATCTAGCTACTTACTTACACTTTAGGTCACACTACACAGGCATGCACATGCATATATATACATACACACATCTAGGTTTTTCTTCTTTTCTTAATAGCTCTTGTTCTTTTTATTTTCTCTATTGTCCATGGGGAAGTGGAAAAGAATCGCTCCTCCGTAAGCCATGCGTGTCGTATGAGGCGATTAAAATGCCGGGAGCAATGGGCTAGTAACCCCTTCTCCTGTACACATTTACTAAAAAAGAGAAGAAAAACTTTATAAAACTGGGTTGTTTGAATGTGCGTGGATGTAGTGGATGATAAGAAAGAGATGATTGCTGATGTTATGAATGAAAAGAAGTTGGATGTCCTGGCCCTAAGCGAAACAAAGCTGAAAGGGGTAGGCGAGTTTCAGTGGGGAGAAATAAATGGATTAAGTCAGGAGTATCTGAGAGAGTTAGAGCTAAGGAAGGGGTAGAAATAATGTTGAAGGATCAGTTATGGAAGGAGAAGAGGGAATATAAATGTGTAAATTCAAGGATTATGTGGATCAAAATAGATTGGATGCAAAAGAGAGTAATTGTGGTAGGGGACCCAAATGCTAAAGTAGGAGAAACATGTAGAGAGGGTGTGGTAGGTAAGTTTGGGGTCCAGGTGTAAATGATAATGGGAGCCCTTTGATTGAACTTGTATAGAAAGGGGTTTAGTTATAGGTAATACATATTTTAAGAAAAAGAGGCTAAATAAGTATACAAGATATGATGTGGGGCATAATGACAGTAGTTTTTTGGGACTATGTATTGGTAGAAAAAGACTGTTGGTAGACTTCAGGAGCCATGTTTATAGGGGGCCCAAAGATATATCAGACCCTTTTAGTTATATTTTTGGGGGAGAAAAAGGAGGGGGATACAAGGAAAATAAAAAAAGTAAGAGAGAAAGGTTTATAAACAAAAGAGGAGGCAGTTGGGTGAAAAACAACTTTTGGGAGGATAGGGGGGTTTATGAGAGGAGGCGGGGGTAAAAGATGTATGGGGTAGATTTAAAAAGTAGTTTAGTGTTCAGCAGAAGTTTGTGGTTACGGGGGGTTGGGGAGGGAAAGGATTGGTGGAAGTGATGAAAGAATAGAAAGGGGGAAAAAAAATTTATTGGGGTTTTTCAGAAAGGTGCAAGGAGGAAAGATATGGAGAGAAAAAGAGAGGTTAAGAAGGGGTGAAGAAGTAAAAAGAGAAAATGAGGGGGGGTGAGATGTTATAACAAATTTTGTTGAAAAAAAAAAAAGTTTTGGGGTGAAAATTTTGGGGGGGCCGGGAACAAATGGTTTGACAGTTAAAAAAAGAGGAAGTTATTAAAGGAATTAGGGGTTGGGAAATGGGGGAATTTTTCATGATTTTAAATTTGATGAAGACAGAGAAGCGGATTTCATGTATAGGCGGAGGAATAAATCTTGTAGGGAGGGGGGAAGAGCCTTTTTAAAGTGTGGGGAAGTTCGGAGGGGGGGAGAATAAAAGGGGGAAGGCCGATGATGGGAAAAGATAGAAATTTTCATGGGGATATATTTTTGGGGAGTGGTTGTGCTATTATTTAAAATGTAGGGAAGAGGGAAAGGGGGACCGGGGGTTGGCAGAGGGTGTATTTTTCCCTTTTTAAAAAAAAAGGGGAAAAAAAGGGGAAAAATTTGGGAAAAGTCGTTAGGTCCCTTTAAAATTTGGGAAGTTATTATTGAAAGAATTAAAGTGAAAAAGAGGATAGCAGATAAAAAAGGGGTTTTTTAAAAGGGGGTGTGTGACCAAGTGTTTAAGTGAAACATATAGGGGGAACATTTTAAAAGGGAAAAAAAGGTTTTTTTGGCATTTTGGTTTTGGGGAAAAACGGGGGGTAGGGGGTGGGGGGCAATGTGGCAGATGTTGCAGGTGTATGGAATAGGAGGAGGTTACTGAAAGCAGTGAAAGTTTTTAGGGTTTGGACCCCGGAGGGGGTTGGGGGAAGGGGGCCTTTTCCCCAGAAAAGGGCCGGGAAACAAGGTTGTGTTTCAGGGGTTGTTAATATATTTATAGATGGGGTTGTAAGAGAAGTGAATGCATGGTCTTAAGAGGTGGGGTTAAAAAATAAAGAATTAAAAAAAAGTGGGGGTTGTCACAGTTGTTTCTGTACCTTTTTTGGGGGGGACTGAAGGAAGTTAGGGTTGGGGATGAATTTGAGGGGTGTAAAAAGAAAATTGAAAGTGAATATGGGGAAAAGAAAGGGATGAGGATAAAAAAAAGATTAGGTGATAAAATTTGGGATATCAATTGGGAGGGGAGAGTATGGAGGAGGTGAATGTATTCAGATATTTGGGAGTGGACATGTCAGCAGATGGGTCTATGAAGGATAGGGAACCTGAATTGTAGGGAAAAAAATGTGAGTGGAGCACTTGGGTCTGTGGGACAAAGAACTTTGTCCTGGAAGTAAAAAGGGAAGATGAGAGTAAAATTTTTCCCCTCAATGGGGGTGAAGCATGGGGGGTGAATGTTAACGAGGGAAGGGGGAGGCAGTGGAGATGTCTGTCTGAGGTCAATGTGTGGTGTGAATATAACAGAGAATTTTTGGGGAAAATTGGAGGAGGTGCGGGGTTACCAAAAAAATTTTTCCGGGCTGAGGGGGGGTTGTTAGGGGTTCGGACAAGAGAAAAGGGGAAAAAGAATAACCAGTGTATAAACTGTAGTGGAGGGAAGGGGGGAGGGGTCGGCTAGGGGAAATTTTGGGGGAGGGGAAGGAAGGGCGAGGGGTTGGACTTCCCGCAACATGTAGCGATTTGAAGGGGAATGGGAAAATGGTTTTTAAACTTGGGCTTTGGAGGTGAGCAAATAACATTTATGAAGGATTCAGGAAACCCGGGAGGCCGGGTTGGGTCCGGGGATGGGAATACAGTGTTCACCTGAAGGGGGGTGTTAATGTTGCAGTTTTATAACTGTAGTGTAAACACACCCCCCAAGACAATGGGGTGAATGATGATGAAATTTTTTTTTTTCGGGGCCACCCCGCCTTGGTGGGGGAACGGCCCCGGTTTAAAAAAAAAATAAAACATAGTGAAAAAAAGAATTAAACCACCCCAGTTATTGTCCCAACAAAGTTTTAAGGCCCCTTGACAATATGATTTATAGTACAGGTTTGACTTATGATATTCTGACTTAAATAAACCCCCTTACAGTAAAAAACCATAATCTTATTCAATTTCTTTTAAATTGGTGTTTAGTTAGTTACAGTAATTATTTGTTTATTTACTTATTCGGTGACAGTAGTTTTTTTTTATTTACCATATCACATTCATTTCGAATTAAGATGGTTTTGGGGAAAGTAACCCCCTTGAAAAAGGGGGCACCTTTTTATGTATTAATTAGGGATGCTAAAAACTGAGGGGAATAACAATCTACCAAAAAAAAAAAAAAAATTTAAAATATGGGGACAGTGGAACCTCAGTTTTTTTCTTTAATTCTTAGGTGTCATTTCCGAAATTTGAAAAATAAAAAAAAAATTTTAAAAATAATGTAAAACCAAATTTAAACCATTAAAACACCCCAAAAAATTAAAAACAAAACATTTTATAGAGAATAACTATAGTTTTTCATACAAAAAAAAATGGGAAAAATAAATATAAAACACTAGTTATAAATGAACATTTAAAAACACTTTTACCCTTTAAGAAGACTCTTTTTGGCATAGGGAAAAGGGGGCAAAGGGGGGGGAGGGGGGAGGTTATCTCTACCACCATCACTACCACCCTCTACCACAATCACTCCCCTCTACCCCAATCACTACCAAACCCCCACCACAATCACCCCCCTCTACCACAATCACTACCACCCCCCCCCCCAATCACTACCACCATCCATACTATTACCTTCAACAGTACCACCATCCATGCTATTACCATCTCCACTACCACCATCCATGCTAGTGCCCTCACCAGTACCACCATCCATGCTATTACCCTTACCAGTACCACCATCCACACTATTCCCTTCACCACTACCACCATCCATACTGTTACCTTCACCATCACCACCATCACCACTACCACCATATTTACTATTATCATCACCACTACCACCCTCATCTCTACCATCCATCAGTACCACCCTCACCACTACCACCCTCATCACTACTATCGTCATCACTACCACCATCATCACTACCACCCTGATCACTACCACCCTCACCACTACCACACTCATCACAACCACCCTCATCAATACCACCCTCATCACTACCACCCTCATCACTACCACCCTCATCACTGCCACCATCATCACTACAACCCTCACCACTTCCACTGTCACCACTACCACCCTCATCACTACCACTCTCACCACTACCACCCTCACCCTACCACCCTCACCACTACCACCATCCATGCTGTTACCCTTACCACTACCAACATCCATACTATTTCCCTCACCACTACCAATCTCATCACTACCACCCTCTCCACTACCACCCCCCATCACTACACTCACCACTATCACCCTCATCACTACTACCCTCATCACTACCACCCTCACCACTACCTCTCTCCCACTACTACTCTCATCACTACCACCCTCATCACTATCACCCTCATCACTACCACTCTCGCCACTACCACACTCAACTCTACCATCTCCACTACCTCCCTCATTATTTCCACCCTCATCACTACCACCCTCACCACTATCACCCTCACCACTACCACCCTCATCACTTCCACCAACATCACTACCACCCTCAGCACTACCACCATCATCACTACCACCCTCATCACTACCAACCTCAACACCACCACCCTCATCACTACCACCCTCATCACTTCTACCCTCATCACTACCACCTTCATCACTACCAAACTCACCCCTACCATCCTCATAACAACCACCCTCATCACTACCACCCTCATCACTACCACAATTCATCACTAACGCCCTCACCACTACCGCCCTTACCACTACCACCCGCACCACTACCACCATCACCACTACGACCATCCATACTATTACGATCACCACTACCATCCTCATCACTACCACTCTCATCAATATTTCCCTCATCACTACCATCATCACTACCACCCTCACCACTACCACCCTCATCACTACCACCCTCATCACTACCACCCTCTTCACTACCTCTTTCCCACTACCACCCTCATCACTACCAACATCACTACCACCCTCATCACTACCATCATCACTACCACCCTCATCACTACCTCTCTCCCACTACCACTCTCATCAATACCACCCTCATCACTACCTCTCTCCTCTCACTACCACTCTCATCACTACCACCATTATCACTACCACCCTCATCACTACCACTCTCGTCACTACCACACTCATCACTACCATCACCACTACCTCCCTCATCACTTCCACCATCACCACTACCACCATCACCACTACCACCATCACCACTACCACCATCACCACTACCACCAACACTACTACCACCATCACAACTACCACCATCACAACTACCACCATCACAACTACCGCCCTCACAACTACCACCATCACCACTACCACCATCACCTCTACCACCCTCAACACTACCATCACCACTACCACCATCACTACCACCCTCACCACTACCACCCTCACCACTACCACCATCACCACTCCACCTTCACGACTTCCACCATCAATACTACCACCCTCATCACTACCACCATCACCACTACCACCATCACCACTACCGCCACAACACAACTACCACCATCACCACTACCACCATCATCACTACCACCATCACCACTCACCACCATCACCACTACCACCATCACCACTACCACCCCTCACCACTACCACCTTCACCACTACCACAATCCTCACTACCACCTCACCACTACTATCATCACCACTACCGCCATCACCACTACCGCTATCACCACTACCACCATCACCACTACCTCAATACTACCACCTTCACCACTACCACCCCACCACTCCCACCTTCACCACTCCCAAATCATCACTACCACCATCACCACTACCACCATCATCATCCCACCATCACCACTACCACCACTCACTCCACCATCACAACCCCACCATCATCACTACCACCACACCACTATAACCACAATGCAAGCTTCATAAAAGCTCCAATCAAAAATTTCCCCAAACCTGATCCTTCTTCACAGTTATCCCCCTCAGCAGGGGCCATACACACTCCTGGCCCTCTCGGCCATATGCTCTTTGGCCACACGCTCTTGGCCAGAGAGAATTTTTAGGACACAAAGTGACTAGTCTCATGCGGGGAAGTATTCCCACAGAGATCCGGTTGTCGCAGAGTCCCACAAATTTTACATTTCTTGGTAATTACAAAATGGTGATTTTTTTTCTGTGAGTGACGTATATATGGTAGTTCCCTTTCAATACTGCAACACACACACAAAAAGGGTAGTGAGACACCACCCTTTCGTCACCTTAATACTGACACATTCACACAAATGGTAGTGAGACACCACCTTACGTTACCTTTTTGCAATGAATGGAAAACCCCCACCCCTTCCCAAAAACCCACACAGGGGTAGTGAGACACCAGCCTTACGTTCCCTTTGGGATGCAACACTCACACACGGGGAGGAGACACCCCCGTTCCCTTTTAATCTGCCTTTCCACACAGTGGTAGTGAGACACCAGCCTTACGTTCCGAACTGCAACACTGTCACACAGTGGTAGTGAGACCCCGAATAGTTGCCTAAATTTGCAAACTGCCCAGTGGTATGGAAACAGAATACGTTACCGGGCAACGTAAATATTTGAGAATAGTTTTTGAGAGAGTCCTCGGGATGTACTGCCTAATTGCATTCGCCAATTTCTGTTTTCGGGGGTCGGGGGTTTCCTCCCTTCCTCTAGGGGGCCCGGCACTTATTCACTCTAATATATGTTTGAATTTTTCCCACCCCCACTGACTAAGCCTTTCCCATTTCCCTGTCTACTTTGGGGAAAAGGGTTTTTCCCGACACCCCTGTGCTTCATTCGTAATTTAACTTCCAGCTGTGACCTCATGCACCTGAGGTCAGTCCCCAAAAATGTCCACCTTGTCAATTCCTTTCAGTGTTTTAACATTATAATCATATCACCTCCGGTCCTGTCCTCGAGTTAAGTTAAACTCCTCTAGTTTCTCCTCCATAAATATCCCCCCCCTGGGTTATTGCTTTCAAACCTAGATACATTTTTCCTGCTTCTTTTAAAGCTTACTCTTTAAAATTTTTCAGTCTCCGTCTGTTTTTGTAGTTGTTATTCCCGACGTATGCCTAGGTGATGTGCTGGATCTTTTTTTCCCCGAGGGCCTTCTCTCTCAGGGGGTTTTACAGACTGTTCATTACCCACTCCCTTTTTCATAACCTTGTAATATTTGCAGGGGGTTAAATTTGAACAGCCACTTTGTCAATGATCCAGCTTTTCCAATTCTCTAATTTTTTTTGGTCAACTCCTGTTTGTGTTCTCGTCGTTAGGGGTGGGGGAATTCTTGTGTGAGTTTTTCACTGACTCTCTTAAATCAGGTGTATCAGGGAATCCTCCAGCCAAGTCATGGACTCTAACACTATGGTGATCATTGTGATAAAAAGACGGGAACAATCGGGGATATTTTTCTAAAAAATTTTTCCAGCCAGTGGCTTCTTCAGTCCAATACGGAGAAATGGGGGAAGAGGG
>WNWK01051256.1:0-12543 GCA_009830355.1 Cherax destructor
TAAAGATATCAAACTAACATCACAAGACTCACAGAGGGAAAATTCCTAGGAATCCACCTTGACAGTAGTCTTAAATTCCAAACACACATACAACAAATTTCCAAGAAAATCTCAAGGACAGTAGGTATATTATCTAAGATACGCTATTATGTGCCTCAACCAGCTCTCATTGCACTATATCATTCTCTTATCTACCCTTATCTCACCTATGGAATCTGTGCATGGGGCTCAACAACATTAAATCACCTTAGACCACTCATAACCCAGCAAAAGGCTGCAGTCAGGATGATAACAAATTCCCACTCTAGACAGCATACTCCACCTATATTCAGAACATTAAAACTACTCACTGTAAAAAATATTCACACCTATTCATGTGCCTTCTACATACATAAAACTCTACATGCTAATATCAATCCTCCGCTCAAAATTCTCCTCAACAACTTTAATAGGTCCCACGACCATGACACAAGACACAGATCACTATTTGACATACCCCGAGTCCATACTAACCAATGTAAAAATTCTATGCACATAAAGGGCCCCAGAATCTGGAATTCATTACCAGTAAATATTAAGTTAACCTTGTCGGAAAATCAATTCAAGACTTTTCTCAAAAATCACCTACTCACCCTATACTAAATACTCATACTGTAACAAACTTTCAAACCCAGTGTTATTTTACTTAAGATAATCTCAATTTTATATGTCATCCTCCTTAACACTTGTTGCAATTTCATATCATCATATTGTCATTTAAAATATTATAGAATCATCATTTTGTTAAGTTGAAATAAAATATATAACTAGAAGAAACTCAATAAATTTTTCTAGTATTGTTATTATACTAGTATAGCATCAACATATTGTAACTTGAATTAAAATATAATCATATTATAATTTTAAATAATACAGAACTAGAATAAACTCAATCAATTTCTCTAGCATTAAGTACTTAGTGAATAAGTCTTTAGAATAAGCTGCCCCTAATGCCATGGCATGCCAGTGGCTCTCCTTGCATTACAGTTTTTTAATTGTAACTACCAATAACAATGTACACTTGTATCATGCATCGAAATAAAAATATTATTATTATTATTATTATTATTATTATTATTATTATTATCTGGACAGGCTGCAAGCCTGGTCCAACAATTGGCTCCTGGAGTTCAACCCCACCAAGTGCAAAGTCATGAAGATTGGGGAAGGGCAAAGAAGACCGCAGACGGAGTACAGTCTAGGGGGCCAGAGACTACAAACCTCAATCAAGGAAAAAGATCTTGGGGTGAGTATAACACCAGGCACATCTCATGAGGCGCACATCAACCAAATAACTGCTGCAGCATATGGGCGCCTAGCAAACCTAAGAACAGCATTCCGACATCTTAATAAAGAATCGTTCAGGACCCAGTACACTGTGTACGTTAGGCCCATACTGGAGTATGCAGCACCAGTTTGGAACCCACACCTAGCCAAGCACGTAAAGAAGCTAGAGAAAGTGCAAAGGTTTGCAACAAGACTAGTCCCGGAGCTAAGGGGGTATGTCCTACGAGGGGAGGTTAAGGGAAATCGACCTGACGACACTGGAGGACAGGAGAGATAGGGGGGACATGATAAAGACATATAAGATACTGAGAGGAATTGACAAGGTGGACAAAGACAGAATGTTCCAGAGATGGGACACAGCAAGAAGGGGACACAGTTGGAAGTTGAAGACTCAGATGAATCACAAAGATGTTAGGAAGTATTTCGTCAGTCACAGAGTGGTCAGGAAGTGGAATAGTTTGGGAAGCGATGTAGTGGAGGCAGGGTCCAGTCATAGCTTTAAGAAGAGGTATGATAAAGCTCATGGCGCAGGGAGAGTGACCCAGTAGCGGCCAGTGAAGAGGCGGGGCCAGGAGCTATGAATCGACCCCTGCAACCACAACTAGGTGAGTACAACTAGGTGAGTACACACACACACACACACACACACATACACGCACGCATGTACAACAGGCCTAGGATAAAATGGTAATTAATACACATACACACATACACAAGGATCAGGGAATACCTCACAGGGAGGCAACAACGAGTCATGGTGCGTGATGAGGTATCACAGTGGGCGCCTGTGACGAGCGGTGTACCGCAGGGGTCAGTCCTAGGACCAGTGCTATTCTTGGTATATGTGAATGACATGACGGATGGGATAGACTCAGAAGTGTCTCTGTACGCAGATGATGTGAAATTAATGAGGAGAATCAGATCGGATGAGGACCAAGCAGGACTTCAAAGAGACCTGGACAAGCTTGACATCTGGTCTAGCAACTGGCTTCTCGAATTTAATCCCACCAAATGCAAAGTCATGAAGATCGGAGAAGAGCAAAGAAGACCGCCGACAGAGTACAGGCTAGGTGGACAAAGGCTACAAACCTCGTCAAAGGAGAAAGACCTTGGGGTGAGTATAACGCCAAGCACGTCTCCAGAAACACACATCAACCAAATAACTGCGGCAGCATATGGGAGACTGGCAAACCTAAGATTAGCGTTCCGTTACCTTAACAAGGAATCGTTCAAGACAATGTACACCGTGTACGTCAGGCCCATACTAGAGTATGCAGCTCCAGTCTGGAACCCACACCTGGTCAAGCACGTCAAGAAATTAGAGAAAGTGCAAAGGTTTGCGACAAGGCTAGTTCCACAACTCAGGGGACTGTCCTATGAAGAAAGGTTGAGGGAAATAGGACTAACAACACTGGAGGATAGAAGGGTTAGAGGAGACATGATAACGACATACAAAATACTGCGGGGAATCGACAAGGTAGATAGTGACAGAATGTTCCAGAGAGGGAACACAGAAACAAGGGGGCACAACTGGAAGCTGATGAGTCAAAGGGATGTAAGGAAGCATTTCTTCAGCCATAGAGTAGTCAAGAAGTGGAATAGTCTAGCGAACGATAAAGTGGAGGCGGGAACCATACATAGTTTTAAGATAAGGTATTATAAAGCTCATGGAGCAGGGAGAGCAGAGACCCAGTAGCGGACAGTGAAGAGGCGGGGCCAGGAGCTGAGTCTCGACCCCTGCAACCACAATTAGGTGAGTACAATTAGGTGAGTACACACACATCGCCGTGTCTTCTTTTGCAGATGACACCCGAATTTGCATAACAGTGTCCTCCATTGAAAACACCGCAAGACTCAGGCGGACATCAACCAAATCTTTAAATGGGCTGCAGAAAACAATATGAAGTTCAATGATGAGAAATTTCAATTACTCCGATATGGAGAACATGAGGAAATTAAAACTACATTGGAGTATAAAACAAATTCCAACTACACAATAGAGCGAAAAACTAATGTAAAAGACCTGGGAGTAATCATGTCAGAAGATCTCACCTTCAAAGACCATAACATTGTATCAATCACATCTGCTAGAAAAATGACATGATGGATAATGAGAACTTTCAAAACTAGGGATGCCAAGTCCATGATGACACTCTTCAGGTCACTTGTTCTATCTAGGTTGGAATATTGCTGCACACTAACTGCACCTATCAAGGCAGGTGATATTGCTGACCTAGAAAATGTACAGAGAACCTTCACGGCACACAACAGCGATAAAACATCAATTACTGGGAACACTTGAAGTTCCTCAACCTGTACTCCCTAGAACGCAGGAGGGAGAGTTACATGATTATATACACTTGGAAAATCCTAGAGGGATTAGTACCAAACTTGCACACGAAAATCACTCCCTATGAAAGCAATAGACTCGGCAGATGATGCAACATTTTCCCAATGAAAAGCTTGGGTGTCACTAGCACGATAAGAGGCAACACAATAAGTGTCAGGGGCCCAAGACTGTTTAACTGCCTCCCAGCATATATAAGGTGGATTACCAATAAACCCCTGGCTGTCTTCAAGCAGGCACTGGACAAACACCTAAAATCAGTACCTGACCAGCCGGGCTGTGGTTCGTACGTCGGTTTGCGTGCGGCCAACAGTAACAGCCTGGTTGATCAGGCCCTGATCCACCATGAGGCCTGGTCACAGACCGGGCCGCAGGGACGTTGACCCCCGGAACCCTCTCCAGGTATCCAGGATAACCCAAAAGAGACAGACAGAGTGACTTTTCAAAAGCACCGTTAAAAAACATCTTATCTCCCTTACACACCCCACCGGTAGCTAACCACATGAAAACCACTTTATCTTGCACATATCCAAAGCAAATTACACTTATTGATATCTGTGACTCCCCTTAATTTACACATGACTGTAAACAAAATTCTGAATACAGCTATTGCTTCATAATTCTTAAGCTAGTCATAAGTTTGCCTAAGGCCCCGGTGGCCTATTGGCCAGGTCCCGGTGGCCTGGTGGCTAAAGCTCTTGCTTCACACACGGAGAACTCGGGTTCGATTCCCGGCGGGGTGAAAACATTTCGACGTGTTTCCTTACACCTGTTAGTCATGTTCACCTAGCAGCAAATAGGTACCTGGGTGTTAGTCGACTGGTGTGGGTCGCATCCTGGGGGACAAGATTGAGGACCCCAATGGAAATAAGACAGACAGTCCTCGATGACGCACTGACTTTCTTGGGTTATCCTGGGTGGCTAACCCTCCGGGGTTAAAAATCCATTAATAGATAAACTAATTGTTAAGTTCTTAAATATTTTGAACTACCTCAATTTTGTAAAAAAATAGTTAATCACTACAATTACCTAATCTTAATACCAGTTTAATTGTTGTGTCAATATAATAATAATAATAATAATAATAATAATTTTTATTTCAATGCATGTTACAAGTGTACAATGTTATTGGTAGTTACAAATATAATACAATTATAAAACTGTAATGCAAGGAGAGCCACTGGCATGCCATGGCATTAGGGGCAGTTTATTCTAGAGACTTATTCACTAAGTACTTAATGCTAAAGAAATTGATTGAGTTTATTCTAGTTCTATATTATTTAAATTATTAAATGGTTATACATACTATTTAAAGACAATACAAGAGAAATTGGTTGAGTTTAATCTAGTTGTAGAATTTATTTCAAATTACAGTATGTTGATGCTATACTAGTATAATAACAATACTAGAAATAGTTTTTAGAGTTTCATCTAGGTATATATTTTATTTCAAATTAAGAAAATGATGATACTATAAGATTTTAAATGACAATATGATGATATGAGATTGCAACAAGTGTTAAGGAGGATGAACATATCAAAATGAGATCTTCTTAAGTAAAATAATATTGGGTTTGGAAGTTTGTTACAGTATGAGTATTTAGTATAGGGTGAGTAGGTGACTTTTGAGAAGAGTCTTGAATTGATTTTCCGACAAGGTTAACTTGATATTTACTGGTAATGAATTCCAGATTTTGGGGCCCTTTATGTGCATAGAATTTTACATTGGTTAGTATGGACTCGGGGTATGTCAAATAGTGATCTGTGTCTTGTGTCATGTTCGTGGGACCTATTAAAGTTGTTGAGGAGAATTCTGAGCGCAGGGTTAATATTAGCATGTAGAGTTTTATGTATGTAGAAGGCACATGAATAGGTATGAATATTTTTTTTGGTGAGTAGTTTTAAGGTTCTGAATATAGGTGGAGTATGCTGTCTAGAGTGGGAATTTGTTATCATCCTGGCTGCAGCCTTTTGCGGTTATGAGTGGTCTAGGTGATTTAAAGTTGTTGAGCCATGAGATTCCATGGTGATAAGGTAGATAAAGATGATATATGCAATGAGGTGGTTGAGGCACATAATACGTATCTTAGATAATATCCCATCTTTGAGATTTTCTGAAATTTGTTATGTGTTTGGAATTAAGACTACGTCAAGTGGATTCTAGATTTTCCTCTGAGCCTTGAGGGTACATTTAGGTTATGTTATGGAATATTGTAGGTTCAAACTGAATATAGGTGTAGTAAGATCGTAGTTCGCTGAATCCTAGGCATACCTAGGCAATAGTGGAACTTCTTGTAATAAGTATTTTATAATATGAACTAATACCGTAAGTTATGTAAACCCCACTTTGTAATATTATCAGAAATAAAGAATTTGAACTTATTTCCATTGGGGGAAGGGAGATGTTGGGATAGGCTGTTGGTGGAGAGGCAGGGAGGGAGTGGGAGAGATGTAATGATGGAGAGGGAAAGGAGGAGGAGGGACAAAGGAAGGGTGAGTGAGAGAGAGGGAGTGGGAGAGAGGTAATGATGGAGAGGGAAAGGAGGAGGAGGGACAAAGGAAGGGTGAGTGAGAGAGAGGGAGGGAGTGGGAGAGAGGTAATGATGGAGAGGGAAAGGAGGAGGGAGAAAGGAAGGGTGAGTGAGAGAGAGGGAGGGAGTGGGAGAGAGGTAATGATGGAGAGGGAAAGGAGGAGGGAGAAAGGAAGGGTGAGTGAGAGAGAGGGAGGGAGTGGGAGAGAGGTAATGATGGAGAGGGAAAGGAGGAGGGAGAAAGATGTGTGTGGTAGGGAAGGTGGGAGAGGGGTGATGGAGTGGTAGGGAGGGAGAGGGGTGAGTGAGTGGTAGGGAGGGAGAGGGGTGAGTGAGTGGTAGGGAGAGGGGAGGGTGAAGCATGGTGCAACAACAGCTAGTGTTGGGGGTGTTGGTGTTGCTTGCCTCAGTGTGTGCTCAGTCGCACTGCACAAGCAACCAGTGACAGGTCTCGTGGCACCACTGTAGGTCTTCCTAAACCCGTGTTTTGAGTCTTGTCTTATCTTAGCACACAAAGAGAACATCCGGCGCTGTTAATGTGTCTTAGTGTAGCCTGGGAGTGTACAGCTCCTGGGTCTTCATAGCTTGTGCAGTGGGAAGCCATTGGCTGCAGATTCAGTATTTACTGTTGTGACAGTGTTAGCCCTTTATGGTAAGTGCTCCTAACTCATATCTCTACCTCAGTGTTAACTAAATAAACACCTGTAATGTTAATTTAACGCTGTTAGTGTATAAACTGCGAGAGCGTAGATAACGTCTAGATCAATGGTTCAGAGAACCGACAAGCTGATAAATTAGACACATGTATAACACCTGGGTATATTTATTGAGAGAACACTTCGCCACGCTGTGGCTTCATCAGTCCTATACAAACAAGAATGGTGAAGATCTGGAGTTTGAGGTAATCAGTCCCTAGTAAGTATATTCAAGTATAGGTACACAAACACAGTTAAATAAATTATCATACATAGCAGCATATGTGTAGATTACCTATGATAACCCCCCAAAAAGTCAGTGACCTATTTCCATTGGGGCCCCTTGTAATATTTAAAACCTTAATTAAACCCTCAGGAACTGATTCCCTCAAACTCCTCATCTCGCTTCACACACGGAGGGCCCGGGTTCGATTCCCGGCGGGTGGAAACATTTCGACGTGTTTCCTTACACCTGTTGTCATGTTCACCTAGCAGCAAATAGGTACCTGGGTTGTTAGTCGACTGGTGTGGGTCGCATCCTGGGGGACAAGATTAAGGACCCCAATGGAAATAAGACAGACAGTCCTCGATGACGCACTGACTTTCTTGGGTTATCCTGGGTGGCTAACCCTCCGGGGTTAAAAATCCGAAGAAATCTTATCTTATCACCATTCTCCATTATACTGGACTGACGAGGCCACTGTATGGCTTAGCGTTTTCTCAATAAATATACCCAAGTGTTGCACATGTGTCTTTTTATCAGAACGTAGGTGTCTGTGATGCCTCCATCATATGCAACATGACTTTTTTTGATGGTACACTTGACTATCAGTGATAACCATAAGCAAATGATTAGGTTACAAGGATGAGTGCAGTGCTCATCACTGATACAGGTTATATATATACTTGGTATTGATCATGACGACACCCATGACTCGTATTAACTTATATTAGTGAACGTGTCCTGTACCGGAGAGCTGCACAGCTGCTCCCACCTTTGTGCTATTATAAATAAGTTTATTTAGGTATACACAATTACATAGAATATCATATATATCAGCATATATGTAGGAACCTAGGATAGCCCAAAAAAGTCAGTGACTTCCATTGAGATCCTTGTGATAATTATTATTTATATTTAAAAGTTAAAAACAGGTAAGTATCTTAACTATGTAAAAGCATTTACAATAAAAGAAGATATACTAGGGGAGAGGTAAAATTAGTTATTTTCTTACAAGATATCACTCTCCTCCCTTCTGTAGCCTTATTCACGAGGTACATTTTGGCTCTCTTGAACTGGCTCATGCTATGACTGGCTTTGACATGTGCAGGCAGTCTATTCCACTCTTTTATTGCTGTACAGAAAAATGACTTTGAAGTCTGACCACTGACTCTAGGTACTGCAAAGTTGTTCTCCCTTTCCCTAGTTCTGTAATTGCATTGGTTCCAAGCCTTAACAAAACTGGCAGTAAGATATTGGGGACACTGGTTGAGCAATTTTATAAACGTAATTTAGCTTCAGTTGATTTACTCTTGTCTTCAACATTCAGCATGTCCAGTTGTAATTCACTCTGGCCTACATGCTGTCTTGGACCCAGGTCCAGAATGAATCTCACCATTTTGTTCTGGCTGATTTGTAGCCTATCTTTCAGTTTTTTTTTTTTTGTTAAGGCAGAGTACCATGAAGAGCGAGAGTAGTTTATAATGCAAGACCTACTACATTCAGTTTGGAAACAAAGCTACAAATGTTCCACTTAACATAACGCTAAATGGTTCACCCATCACAAGGCTCACAGAGGGAAAATTCCTAGGAATCCACCTTGACAGTAGTCTTAAATTCCAAACACACATACAACAAATTTCCAAGAAAATCTCAAGGACAGTAGGTATATTATCTAAGATACGCTATTATGTGCCTCTGGCCTACATGCTGTCTTGGACCCAGGTCCAGAATGAATCTCACCATTTTGTTCTGGCTGATTTGTAGCCTATCTTTCAGTTTTTTTTTTTTTGTTAAGGCAGAGTACCATGAAGAGCGAGAGTAGTTTATAATGCAAGACCTACTACATTCAGTTTGGAAACAAAGCTACAAATGTTCCACTTAACATAACGCTAAATGGTTCACCCATCACAAGGCTCACAGAGGGAAAATTCCTAGGAATCCACCTTGACAGTAGTCTTAAATTCCAAACACACATACAACAAATTTCCAAGAAAATCTCAAGGACAGTAGGTATATTATCTAAGATACGCTATTATGTGCCTCAACCAGCTCTCATTGCACTATATCATTCTCTTATCTACCCTTATTTCACCTATGGAATCTGTGCATGGGGCTCAACAACATTAAATCACCTTAGACCACTCATAACCCAGCAAAAGGCTGCAGTCAGGATGATAACAAATTCCCACTCTAGACAGCATACTCCACCTATATTCAGAACCTTAAAACTACTCACCATAAAAAATATTCATACCTATTCATGTGCCTTCTACATACATAAAACTCTACATGCTAATATTAACCCTGCGCTCAGAATTCTCCTCAACAACTTTAATAGGTCCCACGAACATGACACAAGACACAGATCACTATTTGACATACCCGAGTCCATACTAACCAATGTAAAAATTCTATGCACATAAAGGGCCCCAAAATCTGGAATTCATTACCAGTAAATATCAAGTTAACCTTGTCGGAAAATCAATTCAAGACTCTTCTCAAAAGTCACCTACTCACCCTATACTAAATACTCATACTGTAACAAACTTCCAAACCCAATATTATTTTACTTAAGAAGATCTCATTTTGATATGTTCATCCTCCTTAACACTTGTTGCAATCTCATATCATCATATTGTCATTTAAAATCTTATAGTATCATCATTTTCTTAATTTGAAATAAAATATATACCTAGATGAAACTCTAAAAACTATTTCTAGTATTGTTATTATACTAGTATAGCATCAACATACTGTAATTTGAAATAAATTCTACAACTAGATTAAACTCAACCAATTTCTCTTGTATTGTCTTTAAATAGTATGTATAACCATTTAAAAATTTAAATAATATAGAACTAGAATAAACTCAATCAATTTCTTTAGCATTAAGTACTTAGTGAATAAGTCTCTAGAATAAACTGCCCCTAATGCCATGGCATGCCAGTGGCTCTCCTTGCATTACAGTTTTATAATTGTATTATATTTGTAACTACCAATAACATTGTACACTTGTAACATGCATTGAAATAATAAATAATTGAAATAATAAAAATAATAAATTATTAGAGCTAGACATAGGGTCCTGCGAGCCTCAGTAGGTCTCTTTTTTATGGGGAAGAGCTTAACCTGTAGGGGTCTTTAAGCTCCTTAGGACTACCTGGAGAGGGTTTTGGGGGTCAACGCCCCTGCGGCTCGGTCTGAGACCAGGTCTCATGGTGGATCAGGGTCTGATCAACCAGGCTGTTACTGCCGGCCGCACGCAAACTGACGTACGAACCACAGCCCAGTTGGTCAGGTACTGACTTTAGGTGCCTGTCCAGTGCCTTCTTGAAGACAGCCAGGGGTCTATTGGTAATCCCCCTAATGTATGCTGGGAGGCAGTTGAATAGACTAGGAGACAGGTTTGATCCAAGAAAGTTGATGGTGTAATAGTAATAGTTTATTTGGACATGATACAAAAATTACAATGGTTTGTGAGATTACATGAGGTGTACATGCCAAAAGCCCCTAATATGCAGGGCATTTTGGGCAGACTTAAAATTAACTTAAAACTAAATGGTAAGAATTTTTGTAAATAGTTTACAATATGAGTATAGTTGAGTATTTTATCTATGAAATTTGAACATAGTTTAGACATGACATTCTTGTAACATAGTTTTATACTTTTGTCTTCATTATAATTTTAATTAAATCAGTTTAAACAAATTAAATCAATAAGTTTGTGTTTCAATATCAAATTATATGGTCATTAGATGAGTTACAAGGAGCACAAGGGTATATAAGGATATATGAGGTATAAGTTTCAGCATTTGTACTAGATTATATTTGATAAACTATTTTTCTTTGAGCAGTTAAGTAAGGGGTTTTGAGGCTAAATGGTAGGAATTATAGTAGACAGTTTACAATAAAAGTATAGTTGAGTATTTAAGCTATGAAATTTGAACATAAGTTGAACATGACATTATAGTTTTATAATTTTGGATCATTTACAGTTTTATATGTCTACATAATAGTATTATTAAATCAGATTAAACAAATTAAATCAATAATTTGTTTTGCAATAACAGTTTATAGATGAGTTACAAGTTATAGATGAGTTACAAGGAGCACATGGGTACATGTGGATGGATTTCTTTATATTAGGTGGTTCATACATTATAAGATATAACATGGCATATACATTATGAGGTATAAGTTTCAACATTTGTACTAGATTATGTTTGATAAATTATTTTTCTTTGGGCAATTTTGTAGGGGGTTCTGAGGCTAGGGGAGTAACACAGTGAATAATGTTATTTTGAGGCAGTGTAAAGTTATTAAATAACTTTGTGGGTAATGTAAAGTAGTGGGTATTTAGTTGTGGGTGAGTAGGTGATTTTTTAACAGAGTTTTGAAGTGATGTACAGACTGGGTATCTTTGGTAATCATAGGTAAATAAATAATACCTTTTGGCTGGAGCCGGCTCCTGATGGAAATAAGTCAACTTTTTTTGGGGTTATCCTAGGTAATTTACACATTCAAATTCAAATTCAAATTCTTTATTTCTAGTAATATTACAAAGTGGGGTGTACTTATATTATTATACATTTTATGAGGTAGATATTACAAGATGGCCAATAATATGCCTAGGCTTTTCAGGCAGTCTTATGATAGGTCTTACTCAATAGTGACACAATGATTATACTGATATTAAGGTTAGGTCATTGTAGTGATTAGCTAGGTTTACAAAATTGAGGTACTGAAATTCAAACATGTAAGAAATTAACAATTAGTTTAAGAATTTAACAATTAGTTTATATATTAATGGTAAAGGTGATGTATTGGTATAATGCCGTTTCTATATTGGGGTGTCTTAGGCAAACTTATGACTAGCTTAAGAATTATGAAGCAATAGTTGTAGATATGATAATTGTACATATGTGTATGTTGCGCCCCTTGAACTGGGCCTCAATGTATATAATGTATATTTCAATTTTCTATAATTTTATATTGCGAATATTCTCGATTATAGCTAAATCGTTAATATTTGGCTTTATATTATTATTAGACTATTATTTAACTTAGCTATATATATTAGGTAGGATATTATATTATGTTGTGCTCGAGTGTGTAGTAACTGCCTTGGTGTTGGTAAGCGACGTTAGGCTGCCGGCGTCTTGTTGCGGGGAGGAGTCAGTCTCTGAACACACCTGAGCTGGGTGGTTGTTCCTCGTTCATCTCTCTCTGGCCTGCTGCCTCGCGAGTCAACTCCTCACTCTTGTTGTTCTCGACATTAAACTCTGTTGGGTAGAGTATGTATTTGTTGGTGAGGCGAATCATACTTCTCAGAACTCTGTGTAACTCTGTTCACAGAGAATAGACTAGACAGTGATTATTGACTTTGTTCTGGGTTGTGTCACCTTGACATTTTGTCTCAGG
>WNWK01051257.1:0-12542 GCA_009830355.1 Cherax destructor
GACAGACCCTGGAAGATGATTAAACAGGTAATAATATCGGTATGGTACAAAAGTATAACTTGCGTGTTGGAGATAAAAGGTCCTTCCAGCTCCTACGGGCGGCCGTCCTTGGCACCCTGGTTTACCTTCACCCTCTTTCTTTGGCACCCTGGTAACCTCACCCCGCTTTAACACCTGGGTTTCCCGTGCCCGGTTCCTCTAGGTTTAGTTTTTTTTTTTCTACACCCAAACCTTTTTTCTATGATGGAATATAGGACTTTTTGGTAATTTACTGACAACCCTCAATTGTTTATCGTATTTTTCAATGAAAATTAGTTTTTAGTTGTGCACCTTTTTATTTCATAATTTTTATAAATGTAATCACTGATTGGTAGGTATCTAAAGTTTAAAATTATCAATACACGACTTGGTGGTAAGGACCCGGCGGCCGCGGTGTTTCAAACAAAATTTGTTGGTAACACTTCCCCTTTGTTTCTCTTAAACTTTAAATCTGATACTACGGCACCCTGATATATTCACTATCAGTCTTCTTCACTTTTTTTCAGGAGACTCTCCTTCCTCTACAAATAAACTTCTGTTTTTATTTCACACCACTTAAGTTCCCCTCTGGCTTTATGGTACTATGTTCGGCACACTAATTCCCTTGTTTTGCTCTGTTCTGTTTCTGCCTGGTTTTTCAGCACTGGAGGGATGGACCTTAAGATACTGGCACAGTTTTAAGGTTCTGGCCGAAAGGAGACCGCAAAACACGAAAAAACACGGGCAAGGAACGTTGGAACCACACGGAACTGCTGGTAGTCAAAGATTTCAATCATAATTGGTCCATTGACGGACTCCGAAGTTTTGGCTAACAAGTTACCGGTAATGAACTAGATCGGTCAATTAGACCAAGTTTCAAAGTAATGGCTCCAGGTGGCTGGTCCTCATGACAAAATTACAAAGGTAATGAGCTCCAGGTGAGCTGGTCACAATCATGACAAGTTACAAAGGTTGAGCTCCAGGTAGGCTGTTTACAATCTGAAAGTTACAAAATACTCCATATAGGCTGGTACAATCATGACAGTTACAAAGGTAATGAATCATAATCACATCATACATAGTTACAATCATAAACAAATTAAAGTAATGAGGAACAAACATTCTTGGGAATGCATCCATTGCCCCCAACAACAGATGTTGCAAGGTGCCTGTCCCTCTTCGGCAGGACAGCCAGATGCCATGGAAACAGCAGCAGGTTGCACCAGGGATCTGCTGCTTGCAGGGGGCCACCATCGACCCTCCCAAGAGGTCCAAGAGGTCAGCGACTTTGCTAGCAGCCCGAGGGAGGCTGCCCTGGGGACGTGTCAACGTCCTGGTGGACGCCAAGTTGATTGCAGATCCCAGGCCCTTTGTCTGCTGGGAGGGGCTGTTGGTTGTTCCCACCTGGAGCCTCCGGGTGCCCAGACATCCACCGTGTGCACGGATGTTGAAGCTTGATGAACTGAGTGACACTGCCTGTGGCACACCTGACAGCTGCCTCGCGGTCGAACTCCACGGCGATGCCTCTGCAGTGGAGGTTCCCGTGAGCCCGGCACACCCTGTGCCATCGCTGACATCGTGGGCTGGGAGGGAAAAACCTACAGTTGGGGTGGTGCTGGGAGTGGGGTGGGTGAGGCGGGGGGGTTGAATGGTTGAGGCAAGGGGTGAGGGGTTAGGAGAGGGTCACTGTTTACCACACATGGGGCAGCCCGGGGAGGGGGGTGAACGGCACTGGGCATCTTGAAGTGGCTCCCCAAAAACAATGTTCCCTTCATCTTCACCCACACAACCCACCCCTTCCCCCCTGCTGCGTGGGGGAGGGAGGCACTGACTGCTCCCGCCTGACTTGGATACCCTCAGCCCCACACACCTCACAAACTGTTTAACACTTCCACTATTTACGCTGAAACGATGCACTGGGATGTCCTCTCGCTGCTCTGGAATCTTCCCAGAGCATTCACACTGAGTCCTGTTCAGTCGTGCCTGTTTTCTGTGTCTTTGGAATAGTAGGGCAGACAGCCAGCACTATGAACAAAAAGACTGGCCACCAAGAACCAGCTTCTTACCCGGATTCCAGAATTGATAAAGGACAAGCATTTTGATGAAGCATTAGTAGGTGTCGAGGTGAATGCCTGGTTTTCAATCAAGCAGATTGTCCACAACTTCCTGGGAAACAGACGCTTCCCCGAATATGAAAAAAATGATCCAAGACCTGATTTCAAGTTTCCAACAACTTGTGTCTAGAATGAGTGTGAAGATGCACTTTTTGCACTCACATCTTAACTATTTTCCCAACAATTGTAGGGACTACAGTGAGGAACAAGGAGAGCGGTTCCATCAGGATATTTTCACCATGGAAACTCGATACCAGGGCAAATGGAAAGTCAGCATGATGGCGGATTACTGCTGGTCATTGAAATGTAATGGTCTCGATGCACAGCACAAGGGAAAATCGAAGCGGTCCTCCTTCCTTTGATTCAATATGTATACCTGGAGTATCTCTGGAGAGGGTTCCAGGGGTCAATGCCCCTGGGGCCTGGTCTGTGACCAGACCTAATGGTGGATCAGGGCCTGATCAACCAGGCTGTTACTGTTAGAGGCACGCAAACCAACGTATGAGCCACAGCCCGGCTGGTCAGGTACTGACTTTAGGTGCTTGTCCAGTGCCTGCTTGAAGACAGCCAGGGGTCTATTGGTAATCCCCTTTATGTATGCTGGGAGGCAGTTGAACAGTCTTGGGCCCCTGACACTCATTGTGTTGTCTCTTATCATGCTAGTGGCACCCCTGCTTTTCATTGGGGGGATGTTGCATCGTCTGCCGAGTCTTTTGCTTTCATAGGGAGTGATTTTCGTGTGCAAGTTTGATACTAATCCCTCTAGGATTTTCCAAGTGTATATAATCATGTATCTCGCCTGCCTGCATTCTAGGGAGTACAGGTTTAGGAACTTCAAGCATATCCAGTAATTGAGGTGTTTTATCGCAGTTACGTGTGCTGTGAAGGTTCTCTGTACATTTTCTAGGTCAGCAATTTCACCTGCCTTGAAAAGTGCTGTTAGTGTGCAGCAATATTCCAGCCTAGATAGAACAAGCGACCTGAAAAGTGTCAACATGGGCTTGGCATCCCTAGTTTTGAAGGTTCTCATTATCCATCCTGTCATTTTTCTAGCAGATGTGATTGATACAATGTTATGGTCTTTGAAGGTGAGATCTTCCGACATGATCACTCCCAGGTCTTTTACATTAGTTTTTCGCTCTATTGTTTGGTTGGAATTTGTTTTACACTCTGATGTAGTTTTTATTTCCTCACGTTTTCCATATCGGAGTAATTGAAATTTCTCATCATTGAACTTCATATTGTTTTCTGCGGCCCATTTAAAGATTTGGTTGATGTCTGCTTGGAGTCTTGCAGTGTCTTCAATGGTGGACACTGTCATGCAGATTCGGGTGTCATCTGCAAAAGAAGACACGGCACTGTGGCTAATATCCCTGTCTATGTCAGTTATGAGGATGAGGAACAAGATGGGAGCGAGTACTGTGCCTTGTGGAACAGAGCTTTTCACCGTAGCCGCCTCAAATTTTACTCTGTTTACTACTACTCTTTGTGTTCTATTTGTTAGGAAATTATAGATCCATCTACCATCAACCAATTGGAGCATATTTTTTTAATAAATTCATTTAATTTGATTCATGTTGATTTGGAATTCATATGTTCTTAAAACTAACAGAATGTGCTTTTCCATGATTACTTGCCTAATTTTAATAAAGTAACAATTTATTAAAAATTCACATTTTTTATTATCATTAATTTGTATTTTATTCAAAATCCTTACGTGATATAGCAAAATGGTTTAAATATTTACAATCAGCAGCCCAAGAATATTTAAGATCGCAACCATGAATAAAAATAAAAATTGAAAACATTCCAAATGCAGACCAGTGTTATCATACATAGCAACATATGTGTAGAGAACCTAGAATAACTCAAAAAAGTCAGTGACTTATTTTCTCAATTTTTTTTCAGTGCTCGCTCGTTTTTGTCAATTATTTCAGAAGTTATTCATAAATTATAGTAATTACGGCTGTGATAAATTCGGATTAGCAATGTTTTATCTGCAGGTAGTGGACAAACAGCTTCTCACAGTGCCAGTACCCGGCTTGGGCTTACCATATACTAAATGATTTTTAGTAAATATTTTTTTTCAGTTGATTGTTGGACTATCTTATTGAAACTTGGGCAATGTATGATGGAATGATGCTTCTTAACTTACACCAAAAATGAAAGAAATCTGAGAATAAATAACGGAGTTCACTTCTCAGCCATTAGACTTTTTTTAAAACTCTTAAAAAAAAACTGTTTACAGCGAACGGTTCGTAGTTTTTCTCAGTGTTGTTCAAGGTTTTTACATTTAATTTACTATTACACTGCATTCTATGGTATAATTAACTATGTGTTTAAAAATCTTAAAAAATCAGTATTTACGTACAGTTCGTAAGGGGTCTGGATCATATTTACATACAATCCAAAGGGGAAATTAGGTTTGGGTCACGACCAAATCGGGTTGCGACCAGAGTTTTGGAACTAATTATGGTCGTGACCAGAGGTTCCACTGTATTATGGGTCCTATTGTAACTGTCAAGAAAATGTTTCATGTCAGGATTTATATTGGAATTAATTGTTCTGTAAATGTAGGTTGCACAGTAGTATGTGTTAGTGAGTAGGTTTAGGTCTTTGGACAGTGGGTGGGGGTTGTATTGTCTAGCAGTGAATTATGTGATCATTCACACTGCAGCTTTTTGTTGGGTTATTATTGGCTTTAGGTGATTTGCCATTGTGGAACCCCAGGCACAGATAGCATAAGTGAGGTAGGGGTAGATCAGAGAATAGTATAGTGTAAGTAATGCTGTTTGTATTACATAGTAATATATCTTTGAGAGGATGCCTACAGTTTTTCATACTTTTTTTTGAAATGTGTTGGATATGGGTGTTGAATTTCAAGTTGCTGTCAAGGTTCAGACCCAGAATTTTTCCCTCATTATGTTTAGCAATAAGAGTATTGTCAATCATAATGTTCAGTTGGGTATCACCTGTTCTGCTTCCAAACCCCCACTCTTCAAAGACCTAAACTTACTCACTGTTCAGAACATCCACACTTACTACTCTGCAATCTACATTTATAGAACCATAAATACCAACTTTAACCCTGAACTAAAACTTTCTTGACAGTTGTGACAGGACCCATAGACATAATACCAGACACAAACATCTCTCTGACATTCCCCGTGTCCGACTAAATCTATACAAAAATTCAATGTACATAAAAGGGCCTAAAATCTGGAACTCCCTGCCTGAAAACTCTAGAACTGCAGACACAACCTCCATTTTCAAAAGCACCGTTAAAAAACATCTTATCTCACTTACCAGTAGCTAGCCACATGAAAATTACTTTATCTTGCACATATCCACAACAAAATTACACTTGTTGATATCTGTGATTCCAACTTAATTTGCACATGACTGTAACCAAGATTCTAATACAACTATTGCTTCATAATTCTTAAGCTAGTCATAAGTTTGCCTAAGACACTCCAATATAGAAACTGCATCATGCCAACACGTCACATTTTCCATTAATATATAAACTAATTGTTAAATTCTTTAATTTTTGTACTACCTCAATTTTGTAAACCTAGTTAATCACTACAATTACCTCACCTTAATACCAGTATAATCATTGTATAGAGTAAGTTTGCCTGATTTACTCCAATATTAGAGCTTTAATATAAACTGTGTAACATGCCAAGACAAAACCATTCTTATTACTAAATTTTTTACAATTTAAACATTCGAAACTACCTCACTATGGTAAATATATTTAATCATTTGAAAATTGTACTTATTTGTAATCTGTAATACAATCTAGTTATCCTGAACTACCTCACTATTGTAAATCTCTTTAATCATTTGAAATTTATATTCATATGTAATTTGTAATATAGATTAAAACCTAGTATTAAGTCTGCCCAAAACGTCTAGCATGCCCAGGCATGCTAGGCATGCTAACGGCCATCTTTGTAATTATGGTCCTTAGTCCTTAAAATGTAAAACACACATTGTAATTTTTACAGAGAAATAAATCAATTTGAATTAGAACATAATAGTATAGGTTTTGTCTACATTAAGTGTAAGTTTATTGGCAGTCATCCAGGTTGATATTTTTACTAGTTCTGCATTAACAATAGAGGTGGGTGAGGCATTACTTTAGTAATACCAACATTACTTTGGTAATACCATCATTATTCTGGTAATACCAACAGTACTCTAGTAATACCAACAGTACTCTGGTAATACCAACAGTACTCTGGTAATACCAACAGTACTCTGGTAATACCATCATTACTCTGGTAATACCATCAATACTCTGGTAATACCATCATTACTCTGGTAATGCCAGCAATACTCTGGTAATACCAACAGTACTATAGTAACATTAGCATTACTTTGGTAATACCATCATTACTCTGGTATTACCAACAGTACTTTGGTAATACCAACAGTACTCTGGTAATACCAGCAGTACTCTGGTAATACCAACAGTACTCGAGTAACACTAGCATTACTTTGGTAATACCATCATTACTATAGTATTAACAACAGTACTCTGGTAATACCAACAGTACTCTGGTAATACCAACAGTACTCTGGTAATACCAACAGTACTCTGGTAATGCCAACAGCACACTAGTAACACTAACATTATTCTGGAAATACCAACAGTACTCTGGTAATACCAACAGTACTCTGGTAATACCAACATTACTCTGGTAATACCAACAGTACTCTGGTAATGCCAACAGCACACTAGTATTATTCTGGTAATACCAATAGCATTCTAGTAACACTAGCATTATTCTGGTAATACCAACAGTACTCTGGTAATACCAACAGTACTCTGGTAATACCAACAGTACTCTAGTAACACTAGCATTACTCTGGTAATACCAACAGTACTCTAGTAACATTAGCATTACTCTGGTAATACCAACAGTACTCTAGTAACACTAGCATTACTCTGGTAATACCAACAGTACTCTAGTAACACTAGCATTACTCTGGTAATACCAACAGTACTCTGGTAATACCAACAGTACTCTGATAATACCAACAGTACTCTAGTAATACTAGCATTATTCTGGTAATACCAACAGTACTCTAGTAACACTAGCATTACTCTTCTGGTAATACCAACAGTACTCTAGTAATACTAGCAATACTCTGGTAATACCAACAGTACTCTAGCAACACTAGCATTACTCTGGTAATACCAACGGTACTCTGGTAATATCAACAGTACTCTGGTAATACCAACAGTACTCTGGTAATACCAACAGTACTCTAGTAATACTAGCATTATTCTGGTAATACCAACAGTACTCTAGCAACACTAGCATTACTCTGGTAATACCAAAAGTACTCTGCTAATACCAACAGTACTCTAGTCTACCTGGAGTCTACCTGGAGAGAATTCCAGGGGTCAACGCCCCCGCGGCCCGGTCTGTGACCAGGCCTCCTGTTGGACCAGAGCCTGATCAACCAGGCTGTTACTGCTGGCCGCACGCAGTCCAACGTACGAACCACAGCCCGGCTGATCAGGTACCGACTTGAGGTGCCTGGCCAGTGCCTGCTTGAAGACAGCCAGGGGCTTGTTGGTAATCCCCCTGATGTATGCTGGGAGGCAGTTGAACAATCTTGGGCACCTGACACTTATTGTGTTGTCCCTCAACGTGCTAGTGGCACCCCTGCTCTTCATTTGGGGGATGTTACATCGCCTGCCGAGTCTTTTGCTTTCGTACGGAGTGATTTTTGTGTGCAAGTTTGGTACTAAGCCCTCGAGAATTTTCCATGTGTATATAATAATGTATCTCTCCCGCCTGCGTTCTAGAGAGTACAGGTTTAGGAACTTCAAGCGTTCCCAGTAGTTGAGGTGGTTTATCGCACTTATGCGTGCGGTGAAGGTTCTCTGCACATTTTCAAGGTCAGCAATTTCACCCGCCTTGAAAGGTGCAGTTAGTGTGCAGCAATATTCCAGCCTAGATAGAACAAGCGATCTATAAAGTGTCAACATGGGCTTGGCATCCCTGGTTTTGAAGGTTCTCATTATCCATCCTGTCATTTTTCGAGCAGATGCAATTGCTACATTGTTATGGTCCTTGAAGGTGAGATCCTCTGACATGATCACTCCCAGGTCTTTGACATTAGTTTTCGCTCTATTGTGTGGTTGGAATTAGTTTTGTACTCCGATGAGATTTTAATTTCTTCACGTTTACCGTATCTGAGTAATTGAAATTTCTCATCATTGAACTTCATATTGTTTTCTGCAGCCCATTTAAAGATTTGGTTTATGTCTGCTTGGAGTCTTGCAGTGTCTTCAACGGTGGACACTGTCATACAGATAATATTTTTATTTAATTGCAAGTTTACATCGAGATTTTGTAATTACAATTAAGAATTGAAGTGCAAAGAGAGCCACTATCATGCCATGGCATTATGGGCAAACTAAATCTAATGGCTTATAGAATACTAACCAGACTGAAAGTCGAAGACCTAAATGAATTTTTTACGAGAGTGCCACAGACCTTGATAGACGCAAGCCTATCTGACATTACCCTGATGCCAAATGACTTCGAAAAGGCGATAAATGACATGCCCATGCACTCCGCTCCAGGCCCTGACTCATGGAACTCCGTGTTCATCAAGAACCGCAAGAAGCCCCTATCACGTGCTTTTAACATCCTATGGAGAGGGAGCATGGACACTGGGGTCGTCCCTCATTTTCTAAAAAAAACAGACATAACTCCCACTCCACAAAGGGGGCAGTAAAGCAATATCAAAGAACTACAGACCAATAGCGCTAACGTCCCATATCATAAATATCTTTCAAAGTGTTCTAAGAAGCAAGATCGCCACTCATCTAGATACCCATCAATTACACAACCCAGGGCAGCATGGGTTTAGAGCACGTCGCTCCTGTCTGTCCCAACTACTGGACCACTACGACAAGGTCCTGGATGCTCTAGAAGACAAACAGAATGCAGATGTTATATACACAGACTTTGCAAAAGCCTTCGACAAGTGTGACCATGGTGTAATAGCACACAAAATGCGTGATAAAGGAATAACATGAAAAGGTGGTAGATGGATCTATAATTTCCTAACAAGTAGAACACAAAGAGTAGTAGTCAACAGAGTAAAGTCTGAGGTGGCTACGGTGAAAAGCTCTGTTCCACAAGGCACAGTACTTGCTCCCATCCTGTTCCTCATCCTCATATCGGACATTGACAGTGATATAAGCTACAGTGCCGTGTCTTCCTTTGCAGATGACACCCGAATCTGCATGACAGTGTCCACCATTGAAGACACTGCAAGACTCCAAGCAGACATCAACCAAATCTTTAAATGGGCTCCAGAAAACAATATGAAGTTCAATGATGAGAAATTTCAATTACTCCGATATGGAAAACGTGAGGAAATTAAAATCTCATCAGAGTATAAAACAAATTCCAACCACACAATAGAGCGAAAAACTAATGTCAAAGGCCTGGGAGTGATCATGTCAAAGGATCTCGCCTTCAAGGACCATAACAATGTAGCAATCGCATCTGCTAGAAAAATGACAGGATGGATAATGAGAACCTTCAAAACCAGGGATACCGAGCCCATGTTGACACTTTTCAGGTCGCTTGTTCTATCTAGGCTGGAATATTGCTGCACACTAACTGCACCTTTCAAGGCAGGTGAAATTGCTGACCTAGAAAATGTGCAGAGAACCTTCACGACACGCATAACTGCGATAAACCACCTCAATTACTGGGAACGCTTGAAGTTCCTAAACCTGTACTCCCTAGAACGCAGGCGGGAGAGATACATTATTATATACACTTGGAAAATTCTAGAGGGATTAGTACCAAACTTGCACACGAGAGTCACTCCCTACGTAAGCAAAAGACTCGGCAGACGATGTAACATCCCCCCAATGAAAAGCAGGGGTGCCACTAGCATGTTGAGAGACAACACAATAAGTGTCAGGGGCCCAAGACTGTTCAACTGCCTCCCAGCATACATAAGGGGGATTACCAATAAACCCCTAGCTGTCTTCAAGCAGGCACTGGACAGGCACCTAAAGTCGGTACCTGACCAGCCAGGCTGTGGTTCGTACGTTGGCCAGCAGTAACAGCCTGGTTGATCAGGCCCTGATCCAACATGAGGCCTGGTCACAGACCGGGCCGCAGGGGGGTTGACCCCTGGAACTCTCTCCAGGTAAACTAAAGGTAATACTAGAGAAATTTATTAAGTTTATTACAGTTAAACATTAGTTTATGTTTATAGCAGATAAGTTTACTCAAATTACAATCTGAGTATATTACATTTTGACAAAGTGTTTTGTAGGATGGTTATATCAATAGTAAATGTTGAAATTATATTATGGGAAAATAACACTGAGCGTTGTTGAAAGTAGTTTACAGTATGAGTACGTATTTAGTTTAGGGTGAGTAGGTGGTTTTAGGGAAGAGTCTTAAATTGATGTTCAGACCAGGTTATTTTAGTTTTTACTGGTAATGAATTCCATATTTTGGAGCCCTTTATGTGCATAGAGTTTTTACACAGGGTGATATGGACACAGGGTATATCAAAAAGTGATCTGTGTCTTGTGTTATGGTCATGGGTCCTGTAAAAGTTGGTGAGGAGAATTTTGAGTGGAGGATTTATATTTAAGTGTAGAGTTCTATGTATGTAGTAACACTAGCATTATTCTGGTAATACCAACAGTACTCTGGTAATACCAACAGTACTCTGGTAATACCAACAGTACTCTGGTAATACCATCATTACTCTGGTAATACCATCATTACTCTGGTAATACCATCATTACTCTGGTAATACCATCATTACTCTTGTAATGCCAGCAATACTCTGGTAATACCAACAGTACTCTAGTAACACTAGCATTACTTTGGTAATGCCATCATTACTCTGGTATTACCAACAGTACTCTGGTAATACCAACAGTACTCTGGTAATACCAACAGTACTCTGGTAATATCAACATTACTCTGGTAATACCAACAGTATTCTGGTAATGCCAACAGCACACTAGTAACAATAGCATTATTCTGGTAATATCAACAGTACTCTGGTAATACCAATAGTACACTAGTAACACTAGCATTATTCTGGTAATACCAACAGTGCTCTGGTAATACCAACAGTACTCTGGTAATATCAACAGTACTCTAGTAACACTAGCATTACTCTGGTAATACCAACAGTACTCTAGTAACACTAGCATTATTCTGGTAATGCCAATAGTACTCTGGTAATACCAACATTACACTGGTAAAACTAACCATATTATCTTTGCTCTCTCAGGTGGGAGTGTACAGCAATGGTGGTACTAGTGACAGTGTACCTATCACTGTTAAAGTGCAGGAGAGACGTAAGTATTGAAGACTTCTCGTCACTGTTATTGTAACGAAGGAATTCAGCGAAACTGATTATTCAGACTTGAAGGGATTACTGTATAACCCTTGTGGGTTTAGTGCTTTTGATTGTAATAATAATTTTGAAGGAGGAGCTGGGAAGTGACTGTATTGTTGTTAAGTAAAAGGACACAAATGCAACTAATGTGACATTTTATTGTGGCAACGTTTCGCTTGAAAGCTCCTGGAGAGCGAAACGTTGCCACAATGTACATGTAGTTGCATTTGTGTCCTTTTACTTAACAAATTGTCGGTAATTCTACCAATATTATTACAGACTGTATTGTTGTCTGAATTGTAATGTCTGCCCACTTCTGGCAAGACAGCCAGGTGGGCAAGCAGCTGGGGTAACACCATAACAAGTAGCACAGCCAGGTGTGCAAGCTGCTGGTGACACTACCTGGAGTATACCTGGAGAGAGTTCCAGAGGTCAACGCCCCTGCGGCCCAGTCTGTGACCAGGCCTCATGTTGGATCACAGCCTGATCAACCAGGCTGTTACTGCTGACCGCACGCAGTCCAACGTACGAACCACAGCCTGGCTGGTCAGGTACCGACCTTAGGTGCCTGTCCAGTGTCTGCTTGAAGACACTGGTAATCCCCCTTATGTATGCTGGGAGGCAGCTGAACAGTCTTGGGCTCCTGACACTTATTGGGGGGATGTTACATCGTCTGCCGAGTCTTTTGCTTTCGTAGGGAGTGACACTCGTGTGCAAGTTTGGTACTAATCCCTCGAGAATTTTCCACGTGTATATAATAATGTATCTCTCCCGCCTGCGTTCTAGGGAGTACAGGTTTAGGAACTTCAAGCGTTCCCAGTAGTTGAGGTGGTTTATCGCACTTATGCGTGCGGTGAAGGTTCTCTGCACATTTTCAAGGTCAGCAATTTCACCCGCCTTGAAAGGTGCCGTTAGTGTGCAGCAATATTCCAGCCTAGATAGAACAAGCGATCTGTAAAGTGTCAACATGGGCTTGGTATCCCCGGTTTT
>WNWK01051258.1:0-12542 GCA_009830355.1 Cherax destructor
CACATTTCCTCACATGAGATTAGTAAAGAAGTTGGAAGAACAAGCATGTATAACGGGAAGGGCACTGGAATGGATCAGGGAATACCTCACAGGGAGGCAACAACGGGGCATGGTGCGTGATGAGGTATCACAGTGGGCGCCTGTGACGAGCGGTGTACCGCAGGGGTCAGTCCTAGGACCAGTGTTATTCTTGGTATATGTAAATGACATGACTGATGGGATAGACTCAGAAGTGTCTCTGTTCGCAGATGATGTGAAATTAATGAGGAGAATCACATCGGAGGAGGACAAAGCTTGACATCTGGTCTAGCAACTGGCTTCTCGAATTCAATCCCACCAAATGCAAAGTCATGAAGATTGGAGAAGGGCAAAGAAGACCGCTGACAGAGTACAGGCTAGGTGGACAAAGGCTACAAACCTCGGCAAAGGAGAAAGACCTTGGGGTGAGTATAACGCCAAGCACGTCTCCGGAGGCACACATCAACCAGATAACTGCGGCAGCATATGGGCGACTGGCAAACCTAAGATTGGCGTTCCGTTACCTTAACAAGGAATCGTTCAAGACACTGTACACCGTGTACGTCAGGCCCATACTAGAATATGCAGCACCAATCTGGAACCCACACCTGGTCATGCACGTAAAGAAACTAGAGAATGTGCAAAGGTTTGCGACAAGGCTAGTTCCACAACTCAAGGGTCTGTCCTATGAAGAAAGGTTGAGGGAAATAGGACTAACAACACTGGAGGAAAGAAGGGTCAGAGGAGACATGATAACGACATACAAAATACTGCGGGGAATCGACAAGGTAGACAGTGACAGGATGTTCCAGAGAGGGAACACAGAAACAAGGGGACACAACTGGAAGCTGAAGACTCAGATGATTCAAAGGGATGTCAGGAAGCATTTCTTCAGCCACAGAGTAGTCAGGAAGTGGAATAGTCTAGAGAAAGATATAGTGGAGGCAGGAACCATACATAGTTTTAAGACGAGGTATGATAAAGCTCATGGAGCAGGGAGAGCAGAGACCCAGTAGCGGACAGCGAAGAGGCGGGGCCAGGAGCTGAGTCTCGACCCCTGCAACCACAATTAGGTGAGTACAATTAGGTGAGTACACACACACACACACACACACACACACACAGGGGCCAGGAGCTGAGTCTCGACCCCTGCAACCACAATTAGGTGAGTACACACACTCACACACACACACTCACACACACTCACACTCACACTCACACTCACACTCACACTCACACTCACACTCACACTCACACACTCCCACACACTCACACTCACACTCACACTCACACTCACACTCACACACACACACACACACACACACACACACACACTCACACTCACAGACGGACGTAAATACTCACATGAACAAAAATACAAATGAAAAGCACACACATAAAAAACAAGAATACACATGGAAGGTAACGCACACATGAAAACGCACATGAACAGATAACACAAATGAAGAAAGCAAACAAGGATAAACAAATGTGCATGAACATAATGCACACATATGAACAGATAATACACACATGATCTGTAACAAGCATGTAAACAGATAACACATACATTCATAAACACAAAAACAGGCAACACAAACACGCACATGAACAGATAACACTCGCAAGAACCAGTAACACACACACTCATGACCTGGTAACACACACATTAACAAGCAATACACACATGGACAGGCATCACTCACTTGAACACACAACACACACACTTATGAACCAGTAACACACATATAAACACGAAAAACCCACATATGGACAGATAACACACATGATCAGATAACACACATGATCATATAACACACATGAGCAGATAACACACATGATCAGATAACACACATGAGCAGATAACACACATGAGCAGATAACACACATGAGCAGATAACACACACGAGCAGATAACACACATGAGCAGATAACACACATGAGCAGATAACACACACGAGCAGATAACACACACGAGCAGATAACACACCAGCAGATAACACACATGAGCAGATAACACACATGAGCAGATAACACACACGAGCAGATAACACACACGAGCAGATAACACACATGAGCAGATAACACACATGAGCAGATAACACACATGAGCAGATAACACACATGAGGAGATAACACACACGAGCAGATAGCACACATGAGCAGATAACACACATGAGCAGATAACACACATGAGCAGATAACACACCAGCAGATAACACACATGAGCAGATAACACACATGAGCAGATAACACACATGAGCAGATAACACACACGAGCAGATAACACACATGAGCAGATAACACACATGAGCAGATAACACACCAGCAGATAACACACATGAGCAGATAACACACCATGATAACGACAGCATTTCTTCAGCCACAGAGTAGTCAGGAAGTGGAATAGTCTAGAGAAAGATATAGTGGAGGCAGGAACCATACATAGTTTTAAGACGAGGTATGATAAACTTTAATAGGACCCATGACCACAACACACGACACAGATCACTTTTTGATATACCCCGTGTTCATATCAACCTATGTAAAAATTCTATGCACATAAAGGGCCCCAGAATCTGGAATTCATTACCAGTAAATATTAAGATAATCTTGTCTGAAAATCAATTTAAGACTCAACTCAAAAACCACCTACTCACCCAAACCTAAATGATCATACTATAAACTACTTTGAAAAATGCTCATTGTTACTTTCCTATACGATAATCTCAATTTTTAATAATATGTTACTATTATGTTACCCCCTACTCATATTATAAGTTAATGTCAAAAATGCTCAATGTTATTTTCCTTAAGATAATCTCAATTCCATATTATCATTCAAGAATCTTAACACCTGTAACAATCTAAGATCTAATATCATTATATAATAATTTAAACAGTAAAATTTCATCATATTGTAATTTTGAAAATAATTTTTAACTAGAATAAACTCAATAAATTTCTCTAATATTAAGTACATAGTTTTTAAGGACTAGAATAAGCTGCCCCTAATGCCATGGCATGTCAGTGGCTCTCCTTGCACTCAATTTACATTGTAACTTCCGATACCCATGTAATCTGCAATGAAATAAAATTTGTTTGTTTGTTGTTTGTTTGTTTGTATAACACACATGAGCAGATAACACACACGAGCAGATAACACACATGAGCAGATAACACACATGAGCAGATAACACACATGAGCAGATAACACACACGAGCAGATAACACACATGAGCAGATAACACACCAGCAGATAACACACATGAGCAGATAACACACATGAGCAGATAACACACATGAGCAGATAACATACATGAGCAGATAACACACATGAGCAGATAACACACATGAGCAGATAACACACATGAGCAGATAACACACATGAGCAGATAACACAAATGAGCAGATAACACGCATGAGCAGATAACACACATGAGCAGATAACATACATGAGCAGATAACACACATGAGCAGATAACACACATGAGCAGATAGCACACACGAGCAGATAACACACATGAGCAGATAACACACATGAGCAAATAACACACATGAGCAGATAACACACACGAGCAGATAACACACATGAGCAGATAACACACATGAGCAGATAACACACACGAGCAGATAACACACACGAGCAGATAACACACGAGCAGATAACACACGAGCAGATAACACACATGGGCAGATAACACACATGAGCAGATAACACACATGAGCAGATAACACACACGAGCAGATAACACACACGAGCAGATAACACACATGAGCAGATAACACACACGAGCAGATAACACACATGAGCAGATAACACACATGAGCAGATAACACACATGAGCAGGTAACACACATGAGCAGATAGCACACATGAGCAGATAACACACATGAGCAGATAACACACGAGCAGATAACACACACGAGCAGATAACACACGAGCAGATAACACACATGAGCAGATAACACACGAGCAGATAACACACACGAGCAGATAACACACGAGCAGATAACACACACGAGCAGATAACACACGAGCAGATAACACACATGAGCAGATAACACACGAGCAGATAACACACAGAGCAGATAACACACGAGCAGATAACACACATGAGCAGATAACACACGAGCAGATAACACACACGAGCAGATAACACACGAGCAGATAACACACACGAGCAGATAATAACACACATGAGCAGATAACACACATGAGCAGATAACACACATGAGCAGATAACACACAGAGCAGATAACACACATGAGCAGATAACACACAGCAGATAACACACATGAGCAGATAACACACATGAGCAGATAACACATGAGCAGATAACATACATGAGCAGATAGCACACATGAGCAGATAACACACATGAGCAGATAACACACATGAGCAGATAGCACACATGAGCAGATAACACACATGAGCAGATAACACACATGAGCAGATAACACACATGAGCAGATAACACACATGAGCAGATAACACACATGAGCAGATAACACACATGAGCAGATAACACACGAGCAGATAACACACATGAGCAGATAACACACATGAGCAGATAACACACATGAGCAGATAACACACATGAGCAGATAACATACATGAGCAGATAACACAATGAGCAGATAACACACGAGCAGATAACACACATGAGCAGATAACACACATGAGCAGATAACACACATGAGCAGATAACACACATGAGCAGATAACATACATGAGCAGATAACACACATGAGCAGATAGCACACATGAGCAGATAACACACATGAGCAGATAACATACATGAGCAGATAACACACATGAGCAGATAACACACATGAGCAGATAACACACATGAGCAGATAACACACATGAGCAGATAACACACATGATCAGATAACACACATGAGCAGATAACATACATGAGCAGATAACACACGAGCAGATAACACACATGAGCAGATAACACACATGAGCAGATAACACACATGAGCAGATAGCACACATGAGCAGATAACATACATGAGCAGATAACACACGAGCAGATAACACACATGAGCAGATAACACACATGAGCAGATAACACACATGAGCAGATAGCACACATGAGCAGATAACACACATGAGCAGATAACATACATGAGCAGATAACACACACGAGCAGATAACACACACGAGCAGATAACACACATGAGCAGATAACATACATGAGCAGATAACACACGAGCAGATAACACACACGAGCAGATAACACACATGAGCAGATAACACACATGAGCAGATAACACACATGAGCAGATAACATACATGAGCAGATAACACACATGAGCAGATAACACACACGAGCAGATAACACACATGAGCAGATAACACACATGAGCAGATAACACACATGAGCAGATAACACACATGAGCAGATAACATACATGAGCAGATAAACAAGAGCAGATAAACACACGAGCAGATAACACACATGAGCAGATAACACACATGAGCAGATAACACACATGAGCAGATAACACACATGAGCAGATAACATACACAAACACGTAAAACAAACACAAACAAATGTACAGCTAACACACTCATCAACACATATATGAACAGATACATACTTAAGAACTGATACATACATATGAACAGATACATTACTCACGAAATCGTAATGACACGATCGCAAACAAACCATTCCAGTGGCTTACGCGACGGTCTGGAGTTTTGAGACTCTGTGACCGCGGGTTCGAACCCCACCCGTGGAATGGTTTGGAACAGATACATTCATATGAACGGAATCATACATATGAACAGATACATACACATAAATAAACAGTTAGTCATGAATAGATAACACATTTACTGAAAAAAATATAAAATATGAAGCAGTGTTGTTTATCCGGTGAAAATTGTTCATCTCTGGTAAAGATAATATTGTTGATAACTGAACTTGTTAAGTTGATCATACAAACTGTTCAACTTCTCTCCAGAAGTTGTATATAATATTTGTGTTACTGCATCAAATGTTTGTAGAAAACTTAAGAACGAAAGTAACAATGACACTAATAATAATATAAGAACAAATAACACAATATATATAAAAAAGTGAGGTGAATCCCAGGTAAACTTGAACACCTGATCCAACTCTCTGTGGTGATCCATAACTCAACTGTCTGTGGTGATCCATGGCTCAACTCTCTGTGGTGATCCATAACTCAACTGTCTGTGGTGATCCATGGCTCAACTCTCTGTGGTGATCCATGACTCAACTCTCTGTGGTGATCCATAACTCAATTGTCTGTGGTGATCCATGGCTCAACTGTCTGTGGTGATCCATGACTCAACTGTCTGTGGTGATCCATGACTGTCTGTGGTGATCCATGACTCAACTGTCTGTGGTGATCCATGACTCATCTGTCTGTGGTGATCCATGACTCATCTGTCTGTGGTGATCCATGACTCAACTGTCTGTGGTGATCCATGACTCAACTGTCTGTGGTGATCCATGACTCAACTGTCTGTGGTGATCCATGACCCAACTGTCTGTGGTGATCCATGACTCAACTGTCTGTGGTGATCCATGACTCAACTGTCTGTGGTGATCCATGACTCAACTGTCTGTGGTGATCCATGACTCAACTGTCTGTGGTGATCCATGACTCAACTGTCTGTGGTGATCCATGACTCAACTGTCTGTGGTGATTCATGACTCAACTGTCTGTGGTGATTCATGACTCAACTGTCTGTGGTGATCCATGACTCGACTGTCTGTGGTGATCCATGACCCAACTGTCTGTGGTGATCCATGACTCAACTGTTTGTGGTGATCCATGACTCAACTGTCTGTGGTGATCCATGACTCAACTGTCTGGGGTGATCCATGACTCAACTGTCTGTGGTGATCCATGACCCAACTGTCTGTGGTGATCCATGACTCAACTGTCTGTGGTGATCCATGACTCAACTGTCTGTGGTGATTCATGACTCAACTGTCTGTGGTGATTCATGACTCAACTGTCTGTGGTGATCCATGACTCGACTGTCTGTGGTGATCCATGACCCAACTGTCTGTGGTGATCCATGACTCAACTGTCTGTGGTGATCCATGACTCAACTGTCTGTGGTGATCCATGACTGTCTGTGGTGATCCATGACTCAACTGTCTGTGGTGATCCATGACTCAACTGTCTGTGGTGATCCATGACTCAACTGTGTGTGGTTATCCATGACTCAACTGTCTGTGGTGATCCATGACTCAACTGTCTGTGGTGATCCATGACTCAACTGTCTGTGGTGATCCATGACTCAACTGTCTGTGGTGATCCAGACTCAACTGTCTGTGGTGATCCATGACTCAACTGTCTGTGGTGATCCATGACTCAACTGTCTGTGGTGATCCATGACTCAACTGTCTGTGGTGATCCATGACTCAACTGTCTGTGGTGATTCATGACTCAACTGTCTGTGGTGATCCATGACTCAACTGTCTGTGGTGATCCATGACTCAACTGTCTGTGGTGATCCATGACTGTCTGTGGTGATCCATGACTCAACTGTCTGTGGTGATCCATGACTCAACTGTCTGTGGTGATCCATGACTCAACTGTGTGTGGTTATCCATGACTCAACTGTCTGTGGTGATCCATGACTCAACTGTCTGTGGTGATCCATGACTCAACTGTCTGTGGTGATCCATGACTCAACTGTCTGTGGTGATCCACGACTCAACTGTCTGTGGTGATCCATGACTCAACTGTCTGTGGTGATCCATGACTCAACTGTCTGTGGTGATCCATGACTCAACTGTCTGTGGTGATCCATGACTCAACTGTCTGTGGTGATTCATGACTCAACTGTCTGTGGTGATTCATGACTCAACTGTCTGTGGTGATCCATGACTGTCTGTGGTGATCCATGACCCAACTGTCTGTGGTGATCCATGACCCAACTGTCTGTGGTGATCCATGACTCAACTTGACCACCTTGTCTCCTTCTGTCATTGTTTTTCTCAAATTTTCTTGGAGTTTCTGTTATTTTATTATCACTTATAATATAATTATAAATTAAAGTGTCTTAAGTGATTTTTTCAAGACAGCGGCAACACAATTTTGTTTTCTTGAATTATACGTCGTCTGAAACAATGATATATATTATTGTTCACTATTTTTATAAATGTTTCATATTCTCAACAGTAATAAAAGTCATGATATTTGCTGACGACAATGTTATAGTAATGTTTGTATAGAAGTTTTATACTTTAAACATCGTATTTTATAAGGTTCAATAAATAACAGTTTGATGTTAACACATTCTCAATTTACTGAAAATATTATTGCAATAAGTGAATCCAAATTTCAATTTAAAATTTAAGAAATTGTCTGGGACATGTTGGGAACATGTTTTTAACATGTCTGGAACATGTCACGTATAGGTATATTAACTTACTGATGGAAACAGAAAGTGGGTATAGTGTTTCAAGCCAAAAAACAACTTAATCTACAACATAGAAGATATAAAGGCTGAAGCTGAAGACACACCATCAATTTGGTTGTTATTTCATGAACATGAAAAAGCTGCTCTAAGCTGCACTGTGTTCACTAACAAACTTTGAACGAAACTAACAGAAACTTCGTGACAAAAATATAATCACAGCGGGTGATTTAAATTTCACTCAAATTATCTGAAATGTTTCACTTGAAATCTTGAGTCTTGCGACTTACTGGGTTAAGTCTAGACTGTTTTATAACAGTTTGTGAGTGAATCAACAAGGAAAATGACTGGTGATGACTGGTGATGACTGGTGTAACTTGACAAACTTTTATCAACATCAAGTCTTGCCAGACAATAATAAAGAAAACTTAGTGTTATACAAAGTGTGTAAACAACATATATTCGTCACGAAAATAATGTCACATGAAAGCTGTTATAAGTGAATATATCAAAGACTGAACAACACTTGGAGCAAAAGATCCACCTTATATAAACATGAATAAGGCTATTGTTTATAAATATATGTTTATTAATTTAATTTCATTCGTCACATGGTATGTATTTTGATGTATTTTTCATCAAATAGAAGTGTAATAAAATGATCTGAGGAGAGTAAGAGGAAAATAAAGTAGAAAGATAGTGTTTGACCTGGTGACCATTATGGCCCCAGAGCTGGATATCAGTGTGGCTGTGTACCGTCCCAGTGCTGGATCTCAGTGTGGCTGTGTACCGTCCCAGTGCTGGATCTCAGTGTGGCTGTGTACCGTCCTAATCCATTCTAATTTTTTGTATAGTTTGTGTAAATTTTAATTACTTATTTGTAATTACTAACTGATAGTAATTATTTGTGTTATCGTAATTATTGTTAAACTTTACTATACTTGTACACACTTTCTCCTGGAGTTCATAACACAACTTTCTCCTGGAGTTCATAACACAACTTTCTCCTGGAGTTCATAACACAACTTTCTCCTGGAGTTCATAACACAACTTTCTCCTGGAGTTCATAACACAACTTTCTCCTGGAGTTCATAACACAACTTTCTCCTGGAGTTCATAACACAACTTTCTCCTGGAGTTCATAACAAACTTAAATATTCACTAAAACAATATTTCTGGAAATTTTTTCATCACTGCTTCTTCCTTATCTTAAGACTGGAGTTTCTTCCTTATCTTAAGACTGGAGTTTCTTCCTTATCTTAAGACTGGAGTTTCCTTCCTTATCTTAAGACTGGAGTTTCTTCCTTATCTTAAGACTGAGTTTCTTCCTTATCTTAAGACTGGAGTTTCTTCCTTATCTTAAGACTGGAGTTTCTTCCTTATCTTAAGACTGGAGTTTCTTCCTTATCTTAAGACTGGAGTTTCTTCCTTATCTTAAGACTGGAGTTTCTTCCTTATCTTAAGACTGGAGTTTCTTCCTTATCTTAAGACTGGAGTTTCTTCCTTATCTTAAGACTGGAGTTTCTTCCTTATCTTAAGACTGGAGTTTCTTCCTTATCTTAAGACTGAGTTTCTTCCTTATCTTAAGACTGGAGTTTCTTCCTTATCTTAAGACTGGAGTTTCTTCCTTATCTTAAGACTGGAGTTTCTTCCTTATCTTAAGACTGGAGTTTCTGTACTGTTTTAATTTGTTTTAAAATGAATCAATGCAACTTTTAGGTGACACTCCACCTAGACATTATCACATAGTGTCCAGACAATACATGGTACAGTATAGTGTCCAGACAATACATGGTACAGTATATGATAACTTATGTACATCACAGATCACAACACAAGATCAAGAGAAAAGAAGTGGAAGAGGCGGCAGAGATCAGGTCAAGTCACCAGTGATCTGATGATTAGAACATTTGACAATGTATTGAGAAAGTCAGGAATATACAGAAGCAATTTCAAGGCTAAGATTCATGTTAGAAAAGTTGTTGTATAATAGTTGATTCAACTAGACTGCGTCTTTGAAGGCTAGAAGAAACGTAGATAGTTTAAGCAGAGGACCAGTTAATGGGACGACTGTGATTTCTGACCTAACTGAATAAAATATTGTTAGGGTCGGCAAGGCGATAACATATTTTATTGTTTTTAATTCCCTCAGAAAGGAAGCGGCCAGTTTCGTCAAAGTATTGGAGATGACAAGAGCAGCTTGAAACAGAGACGATCACAAACATCAGAGACAAGGCGTAAGAGAGTGTACAAGATTACTTCCAAGTGCATTAGTTTGACTTAAGCAAAATTTATATCTAGAGGATGGCGGGTGTTCTTAAGACTTTGTAGACTGGAAATAGAGATGGAAAATAACAGAAGATTTAACTTGATGTTAAAAGTTTAGAACGTCAGAATGAAATCCAGTGAGTTGCTAGCTCCTGGCCCATTGTTTGTTTGTTTGTTTGTTTGTTTGTGTGTGTAGTGTGTGTGTGTGTGTGTGTGTGTGTGTGTGTGTGTGTGTGTGTGTGTGTGTGTTAGAGAGAGAAAACAAATTACTCGCCCTGTCTTTCAACTTAGGGGTTAACAAATTCACTTCCTCCTTGCCTCATGGCCTCCAGTGTACCTTTCTTAAATCAAAGTATAGAGCAGTGGTGGGCAAGTTAGTCCATAAGACGAGCCACATTTTAAAATTGTATTGATAAATAATAACAAATAAAACTATATAGTAGTCGTACTCAATATAGCAGAATATGTTTAATCTCTGCAAATTGAAGACTTTGATTGAATCTTCATATTTGCAGTTAATAGCTTAAAATCTGTCTGGTAGGATGTCACAGGTGTTCTAAGAAGCTCAATGAGGTGACTGTTAGTGAAGATGTCACTATGTTTTGACTTGATAAATTTCATTACAGTGAAGAGTGATTCATCACAGTAAGGTGTCCCAGAAACAGAGAGAAGTGGGAAGCCAGTTTTCTGAAGACTGGGACACTTGGCTTCTGGGATTTGTATCCAAAAGTCAGTTAGAGATGAACTTTTATGTACCAGCTACAAACATCTTCCTGCAGCTCATTAAGCTGTTTCTATTGAAGCAACATCCCAGGCAAAAGATGCAACAACAGGACATCCATCGTTGATGACATCATGGCTTTAAACTGAAAACATGGCTTTAAATATTTAGTTTCTCAATGCTGTTCTCAAAACCATTATAAAGTGTTTCTAGGTTTCCTTCGTATTGTTTCAGTTTACTGGCTTTAATTTCAACATCAGCAAAAGTAATTATTCTTAATTTAAGGTTGAGAAACTGATCAAATTTCTTTGAAAAGCTTAATTTTGTTCTGAAAACTGACTGGGCAAGTTTGTAATAACTTTGTCTCTTCCTTGAAGTGCCAGATTTAAAACATTGGAAGTGATCCATTACACTGTAAAAACATCAGATCCTGAACTTATTTAATTTTCTAGCTGTATATTTCTTTTATTTCCTTATGAAAGCAATGTTGGTTCAAAAAAAATCAAAAAACCTATTCAAGGGTTGGTAGTTTACAGTCATCTTACAATACAGTAGAATCAAAACTCCTTGTCTTGTCTTCGTTCAGATCCTCAATAAAATTCCTGATACATTCCAAAGTCCGGGGGACAACCTTTTATTTACCCTGTCGGATATTTTCCCCTGATTTAATTTTTGTGCAGTATGTATTAAAAACTGAATTTTGGTGTTTTGGGTTGATATGTGGAGATACGTAAATGTGGTTGAAAAAATGTGTGAGTGTAAACCTGTGGGTCTTTGCAAAGATGAAAATACAAACTATAAATAACAAAAAAAAAAAACTATTAAAATCAGCTTTTTTTTTGAGATAGATAAATAGATAAAAACATGGACTAATTTTCTACAATAAAACATTCAAAAAAACTTACTTACAAAATAATTGAAAATTTTTTTTACTATAGAAACAAATGCAGCATAAATAAAAACCAAAATTTTTTAATTAGCCCTCCTTGGAGCCGCATCAATGGCTGAGTGTTTGAGGAAGGACGGGGTGGGAAATGGGCCGGGCCTTTTTTCCCAGGACTGCTTATTTTCCCCGACTGACAACTCATCATGCAACTATATCGTTTGGGTCGC
>WNWK01051259.1:0-12542 GCA_009830355.1 Cherax destructor
CTGTTTATTATTGCCCTTTCTGTCCTATTAGTTAGAAATTTAAAAATCCATCTACGTAAATTTCCAGTATTTCCTTTATCACTTGTTGAAGGCTAAAGCAAAGTCTGTGTTTACTACATCCGGGTTTTGTTTGTCCTCTACACTGACCTACTCTAAACCTATGTTGCCCTGTGTTGTGAAATTGTTGGGAATCCAAGTGTTGGCGATCTTGCTTTTGCAACCTTTTCAAAGATTTGTTTTAATATGGACGTTAATGATCCACCATGAGGCCTGGTCACAGACCGGGCCTCTGGAGCTGACCCCATAAACCCTCTTCAGGTAAACTCCAGGTAGTGCTCTAAGTCTATTAATTTTACTGATATATATATATATATATATATATATATATATATATATATATATATATATATATATATATATATATATATCGTGCGATTGGTAAAACCGATTTTGCTTAATAAGGTCTTATCCGTTATATAAGAAAGTGAAATTTTGATGCATATTTCACCAAATCATTCTGAACATAACGAAAAATATATTTTCATGGTTTGTTTACTATTAAATTAATGTTAACGTTCAAAATGTTAGTTAGCAGGCTAATAAATTGTGCTTGTTGTAATAAGGTTAGGTAGTGTTTAAGTTCTTGGTACAAAATTATAAATTTAAAAACATAAATGAAAAATTTTAAACGTATAAGAGAAAATTTTAGAAAGGGTTATTTCGAGAGTTCTTGCTAATTGACCAGTTTTACTGTCGGCACGACATATATATATATATATATATATATATATATATATATATATATATATATATATATATATATATATATATATATATATATATATATATATATACGTATATATATATGTCGTGCCGATTAGGTAAAACTGGTCAATTAGCAAGAACTCATTTAAAATTAAGTTCTTTCTAAAATTTTCTCTTATACGTTTAAAGATATATTTTTTTCATTTATGTTAATGTAATTTTTTTTAATTTTGTACTAAGAGAAACTTTGAAAACCTACCTAACCTTATTACAACAAGTGCAATTTAATTTAGCCTAACCCAACTAAATATATTTTAGATACGTTAACATTAATTTAATAATAAACAAACACAATGAAATATTTTTTCGTTATGTTCAGAATGATTTTGGCGAAATTATTGCATACACAAATTTTCACTTGTCATATATGGCAAGGTGGCAGTTGCTATTTAAGCCAAAATTGCAAGTTTTACCTAATCGGCACGACATATATATATATATACATGTATGTATATATATATATATATATACATGTATGTATATATATATATATATATATAATGATGTAATATTATATATATATATATATATATATATATATATATATATATATATATATATATATATATATTTATATATATATATATATATATATTATATATATATATATATTTTATATATATTTATATATATTTATATATATATATATATATATATATATATATATATATATATATATATATATATATATATATATATTTTATATATATATATAAAATAATATATTATATATATATATATATATATATATATATATATATATATATTTATATATATATATATATATATATATATATATATATATATATATAATATATATATATATATATATATATATATATATATATATATATATATATATATATATATATATATTTATTAACACATCGGCCGATTCCCACCAAGGCAGGGTGGCCCGAAAAAAAAAAACTTTCATCATCATTCACTCCATTACTGTCTTGTCAGAAGGGTGATTTACACTAAAGTTATAAAACTGCAACATTAACACTCTTCTTTCAGAGTGCAGACACTGTACTTCCCATCTCCAGGACTCAAGTCCGGCCTGCCGGTTTCCCTGAATCCCTTCATAAATGTTACTTTGCTCACACTCCAACAGCACGTCAAGTATTAAAAACCATTTGTCTCCATTCACTCCTATCAAATACGCTCACACATGCTTGCTGGAAGTCCAAGCCACTCGCACACAAAAATACCTTTACCCCCTCCCTCCAACCTTTTCTAGGCCGACCCCTACCCCGCCTTTCCTCCACTACAGATTTATACACTCTCGAAGTTATTCTGTCTCGTTCCATTCTCTCTACATGTCCGAACCACCTCAACAACCCCTCCTCAGCTCTCTGGATAATAGTTTTGGTAATCCCGCACCTCCTCCTAATTTCCAAACTCCGAATTCTCTGCATTATATTCACACCACACATTGACCTCAGACATGACATCTCCACTGCCTCCAGCCTTCTCCTCGTTGCAATATTCATCACCCATGCTTCACACCCATATAAGAGTGTTGGTATCACTATACTCTCATACATTCCCTTCTTTACTTCCATGGACAAAGTTCTTTGTCTCCACAGACTCCGAAGTGCTCCACTCACCCTTTTTCCCTCATCAATTCTATGATTCACCTCATCCTTCATAGACCCATCTGCTGACATGTCCACTCCCAAATATCTGAATACATTCACCTCCTCCATACTCTCTCCCTCCAATCTGATATCCAATCTTTCGTCAAATAATCTTTTTGTTATCCTCATCACCTTACTCTTTCCTATATTCACTTTCAGTTTTCTTCTTTTACACACCCTACCAAATTCATCCACCAACCTCTGCAACTTCTCTTCAGAATCTCCCAAAAGCACAGTGTCATCAGCAAAAAGCAACTGTGACAACTCCCACTTTGTATTTAATTCTTTATCTTTTAACCCCACACCTCTTGCCAAGACCTCGCATTCACTTATCTTACAACCCCATCTATAAATATATTGAACAACCACGGTGACATCACACTTCCTTGTCTAAGGCCCACTTTTACTGGGAAATAGTCCCCTTCCCTCCTACACACTCTAACTTGAGCCTCACTATCCTCATAAAAACTCTTCACTGCTTTCAGTAACCTACCTCCTATTCCATACAGCTGCAACATCTGCCACATTGCCCCCCTATCCACCCTATCATACGCCTTTTCCAAATCCATAAATGCCACAAAACCTCCTTTACCCTTATCCAAATACTGTTCACCTATATGTTTCACTGTAAACACTTGGTCTACACACCCCCTACCTTTCCTAAAGCCCCTTGTTCATCTGCTATCCTGCTTTCTGTCTTTCTCTTAATTCTTTCAATAATAACTCTACCATACACTTTACCAGGTACACTCAACAGACTTATTCCCCTATAATTTTGCACTCTCTTTTGTCCCCTTTGCCTTTATACAAAGGAACAATACATGCTCTCTGCCAATCCCTAGGTACCTTACCCTCTTCCATACATTTATTAAATAATAGAACTAACCACTCCAAAACTATATCCCCACCTGCTTTTAACATTTCTATCTTTATCCCATCAATCCCAGCTGCCTTACCCCTTTCATTCTACCCACTGCCTCACGAACTTCCCCACACTCACAACTGGCTCTTCCACACTCCTACAAGATGTTATTCCTCCTTGTCCTATACACGAAATCACAGCTTCCTGTCTTCATCAACATTTAACAACTCCTCAAAATATTCCTCCATCTTCCCTGATACCTCTAACTCTCCATTTAATAACTCTCCTCTCCTATTTTTAACTATCAAATCCATTTGTTCCCTAGGCTTCCTCAACTTATTAATCTCACTCCAAAACTTTTTCTTATTTTCAACAAAACTTGTTGATAACATCTCACCCACTCTCTCATTTGCTCTCTTTTTACAATGCTTCACCACTCTCTTAACCTCTCTTTTTCTCTCCATATACTCTTCCCTCCTTGTATCACTTCTACTTTGTAAAAACCTCTCATATGCTAACTTTTTCTCCCTTACTACTCTCTTTACATCATCATTCCACCAATCGCTCTTCTTCCCTCCCGCACCCACTCGCCTGTAACCACAAACTTCTGCTGAACACTCTAACACTACATATATTACCCATTTAAAACCAAAACTGAATACATGAATTTTAAACACTTCCTAAGGCCAACACAAAATGTTCAAGACATGACAGTGACATTATATCTGCAATATTTCAATCTATTTACTACCACTGTTCTAAAAGATCCTGACTTGACCTGAGCACACAGTGAGACAAGCCCCCGCCACATTCCCCCTAACTCGAAACCCCTAATAAATAACCCTGCCACCCTCATCTGCATCATGTGTCAGAAAAAAACACTCTCATATCAAACAAAAGTAGAAGAAAACCCCAACCCTACCCTACCCACTCCTTACTCCTATCCTCCCTCCCCCCATGCGACATACATACCTAAAAGACTTTCACACCTTCCACACTGCCTTCCCCTGTAAGACCAACCCTTCCTATCCAGCACCCCCACCACCCCTCAATAAAAACCCCATTGTTAACAGCCGATACCCCTCTGGAAAAGCCCGATCCCAAGCCCGACCATACAAAACATGATTCCTACATACTGTTCTATAAAACCTGGTCGCTAACGCCCTGATACAAACTTCTTCCCTGACCTCCCTCATGCCCCATGACACATAAATATAATCCAAAGCCAAGTACATAACGGCCCTAAGGAAATCCTCTGTGCAACCCCCTACATCTAAACTAAGGACCCTCAAACTTGACAAACCCGTCCCCCCTACCTTTCGTATAACTCTCCCAAACTATTCCCTCACCCTTGCCAATTCCTCACAAAAATAAACCGAGTGATAAGCCGTCTCCAGCATACCACAACTGCTACAACTATTCCCTACCAACCCCATCATGTAAAGATGTGCCCTTGACGCAAGTATGCCATGTAAAAAACGATAACCCATTTCTCTTACCCTGGAAGGCAATTTCAGCTTCTTTAGCCAGTACCAAATACTTCTCCAATCATACAAGGGATTTGTCTCATCACCTTGCAGTACCCTACTACAACTCCCTACCCTGTCCAACCTACCTACCCGTACCTTCCCCGGATCTGCGATAACAAGGTGCCGCAAAAGTGTCTCGCATTACCTCATTCACCCTCCTCCCACGGAGACCATCCCTGGTTAAAAATTCCTGCCTCACATACAGCCCCATTAACCGCCTTTTCAAAGGAATCAATAACATTCCCCCTTGAATGACCCTAGTCGTTAAAACCTCCTCCTTTAACCAGTGTCTCCCATAACCCCAAACAAAATGCAAGACCCTCCTCCACAACATCTGTATATCACCCTCAATTAGCGGATATACTGAAGCCACAAACCATAATTTACTGTACACCAAAGTGTTAACAACTGTGACCCTTTGCAAAAGGGTAACTTCCCCCGCCCTCCATCCTATCATCCTGGTCAATGCCGCCTCCACCACAAAAGAAGAATTCATTTATCTTGCCCTCCGCGGCTCCACACAGAAAACCACACCACAGATTTTTATAATATCAACCATTATCCATCCATAAGTCTGGCCCAACGTCCCTCCTACCCAAGTACCCACCTCCAACAACTTCGATTTCACCCTTTTAACCTTCATACCAGACACAGCTCCAAATATCTCAATTATACGATTTACATTCCCCAATCCTTCTGAGCTTCCCACTAAAATTGTGGTGTCATCCACATAACCGATAATCCCTGGAGCACCCTCCCATAACTCAGCCCTCTCCCTGACACCCTCCCGCACCATCCCATAGAAAGGATTTTGAAAACATTCAAAGAGAAGCTGCGACAAGGAACATCCCTGACGCAACCCCCTTCCCATGCCTACTTCGAAACCCACCTTCCCATTCACCTATACCCTAACCGAAACCCGAGAATATAGCATGCATACCCACTCCACGATTTCCTCACCAAACCCCTGTCTGATCAAGATCTCCCGTAACATCCCACTGTTTACGCTGTCATAGGCCGTTTCCCAATCCAGCCCTACAACACCTCCCCCCTACCTTCCACAAAACCTCTGATTCTGTGTAGCCTCCACTAAAACTACGCCCCGGGACCCCGTATTGCCCCTTATCTAAGAAGACGTCCAAAACTTTCTTCATACGATTACCTAAGATGCGCGCAAAATTTTTATAATCAGAACAGAGTAATGTAATTGCCCTATAATCCTTCAAAGTATGACAATCCTTCCCTTTCAGAACTAAGACCTCACCAATACAACCTGACGTTTTCATACCATTGAATAAAGCCACCAAAACCCCACACAACACTTTCCAATGGGTCACATAAAAATCCCCGGAGATTCCATCAATTCCTGGCGCCTTACCCAACTTTTGTCCCTGCACCGCCTGCCAAACTTCTTCTTCAGTAATGCTCCCCTCCATACATTCTCTTTGTTCGTCCCTTATCCCCTCAACTATGCCCTCCAACACAATTGTTCGTGCTTCCCAATCACATTTCCCTCCCTCAACTTTCTTTGAAACCATTTATCTGCATAACAACTCATAGCTTCCATCATCCGTACTACCTGACCACACCTAAAACCCTCCAAATCCTCATCTACGGTCAATGCCATAATCGTCATCCCCCTTCTTCTCCTCTGAAATCTTCGGAAAACCATTGCTGATGGCTTATCTTCCAAAGGAACGTCCTTCATCTCCCCCCGTACCCTAATCGCATGAAAAACCTCATTTTGTAAATCACGTAATTGACCCTGTATGTCCGCCATGTCTCCTATGGGGTACCTCCCTCCCTTTTTATAACATTCCTGTAACTGATACTCCAAATAACGCTGCTTACCGTACTTTAACCTTGCCTCCTCCCTACTCAACCTACAGTAAAAATTCTTAATCGCAACCTTCACTCTACCCGTCCACCACTGCACAATGTTTTCAATTCCCCTCCCCCCTCATCACAACCTTGCCCACCAATCTGCAAAAAAACTCCCGATGATCAATTCCCTGCAACAAACCTGTATTTAATTTCCAATAACCAGGATATTTGCGAACCACTCCTACCCAGCCCAAAGTAACTAAAACACCCCTATGATCAGAGAATCCCACTTCCGTGCAAGTTCCTCTTTAAGGGGGGCTCCTTGTCGCGGTAAAGAGGCTATCGGTCTGAGGAATTGGACCTTTTGGTCTTCTTCCTCAGACCGAACCTAATTACCCCCCAATCTCCCCTTCCCTATCCCATCTCCTCCATCCTCCCTTTTTTCCCTTTCCTCCTCTTCCTCCTCATCCCACCCTTAGTTCCTTCCCAGTTTTACCCTGGGAGCTTCTCTCCTCAGGCATTCTAGTTCCTAGGTAGGGGAAAGGGTATCGTGGTCCATCCCATTCCGTTGAAGTCCTTGGCGGTGGTGTAGTTTGCCGTGGAATCTGGATCGCCTGGGGATGTCCCGATCCCTCTCCGGTCACCCGGGGGGGTGGCCTTGGGTAGGGTATGGCACGGGTTCCATGCAGCCTCTGCACTACTTGTGGTGTTGAGGTCCTCTTGGGTGCGGAGGGGGATTTACCCTCCCTTTCATTCCTCCTAGGAGCTATTCCTCCACGTTCCCTCCCTTTTTTTATTCTTTTTTTTTTCTTTCTTTTTTTTCATAAAAATAAAAAGAAAGAAGTAACCTAACCATGGCTGACCCAATCCATGAACCCATTACCCCCGGGCACCTTCCTGATACCGCACCCAGTACTGGTTCGTCACCTGCTTCAGGTACCCTTTTGACAAATCTGACCTTCGCTCTTCTCTGACCTTGATTCCGGCTTCTCCCTCGACGGTGCAGAAATTTTCGAATCACTTGCCCATCTCACATCGGACCACCCCCGGTCCCACACCCAAACGACCAATACCCACACATGACGATTCGACACTTCCTTCTCGTTCATCTCAGAAACGACAAGCTTGTCACACACTCCCCTTAAACTCTCTGTTTCAAACTACTCAATGGACAAAGTTTTTTACTCTGCGACCGACTTCTCCTAATACCTATCTTTCAGACCATAGTATTGGTAAGGCTCTGCTACGCCATGTTGGTAAAGACATCTCATTTCACGCTCTCAAGAGCGGCACTCGCATCATCACAGTCCAGAATGCTGACCAAGCTCGCGATCTTTCTCTTCTCACAACCATTTTGCCCCACACTATTGTCCAACGGAATTTCCAGACATGTGGTGATGACATTTTCGAGCAGCTTGAGCTCCAAGAACTCCCTATCCTTAAAGTTGACACTTTTGTCCTCCCTGCCAATAAGCGAAGACGTTATCCTTGCAATATAGCTCGTTTAACGTTTGACTGGAGGAAGAACTTCCACCTTCGGTCTACATTGCAGGTCAACGTTTACAAGTTCCAAAGGTGACCCCTACACCGCAGCAGTGTAGAAACTGCTGGCGTTTTGGTCATCCAGCAAAATATTGCAGGTCCATGGCCGAATGCCCAGTCTGTGGTGCTGACGACCATGCCAGTTCTTCTTGTACTCTACCTCCCTCTGGCCTTAACTGTCATGAGGCACATCCTTCGTATTCTCGCTGTTGTCAGGTTTTCCTGAATGAGCGGGAAATCCGTTGTCTCAAAGAGGCAGAAGGCTTCTCATATGCTATGGCCGTCTCTCATCTTCGCCTTCAAGGGAAACTTCCCCGTATTTCCTATTCTTGCATTGCTAAACGTCGCCCCGCTTCTGGGGTTCCAACTTCCACGGCTTCCTCTGTGGTCGCCTCATCTTCAGTCACCCCTGTCTCGAATCCTTTTGATGTTCTTGGCTCCGAGGTCCCTGCCTCGGCTTTCAATACTAACCACACTCCTTCCTCTATTCACTCGCACAGTTCTGAGTCTACACGTCCTCGTCCTACACCTAAACCTCAGCGCCTCCCTTCTTCTTATAAGCCCGGCAAAAAATCCCTACTGCCAGGTTCTTCGCCGCCGACTAGTTCTGTAACGTGTGTGGAGGTTCATCCTCCTCCTCATACACTACCTTCATCCCCTGTCCCCTCCCTAGTCCCTACAACAGTTTCCTTCTATCTCCTCGTCCTCTACTTTAGTACAGTCTATAGACTCCCGATAGTTGCTCCTCTTCTTCAATTTCTAATGTATTTCTCAATTCTGCATCTTTGACTTCCGAAACACTGGAAGCTATTGCAGAATATATTTCAGAGACTGGACCGATGATGGACACTCCTCCATCTTAGGTTCCTCATCTCTCTTCTTCGTCTCAACCCTCCCATCCCCCTTCCTTCACAACGTCCTCCTCCCTCTCTGATTACAGGTCTTCCGCTGCCTCCATACGTGGACTTTTCTAACCCTAGTCCATAGCTTCCTCTCACTTCCACTTATATCTTTCTCTCCTTAAATCATGGCTTTTTGCAGTGGAATATCCGAGGCCTCGGGGTAACAGGGGTGAGCTTCAGGTGTTGCTCTCCCATTTTTCCCCCTATTGGGGTCTGTTTGCAAGAACCCAAATTACAATCCACTGTTATCAGGCACTTTTCAGGCTATAATTTGTTATATTCATCGGATCCTTTTTTCGATGGAACCTTTAACGAAAGTGCTCTTCTTATCGCACTGGTGTTCCATACTGTCAGCTCTATGTCCCTTCTTCCTTACATTACACCGCAGCCCGTATCCACTTGAATAAGTGGTATACACTCTGTTCTTTATACCCTCCCCTTCGCGGGCATTGTCTATCCCAGATGCTGATTTTCTGGTGTTTTCCTTACCGCCACCCCTTCTATTACTTGGCGATTTTAACGCGCACCACTTTCTCTGGGGAGGGTCGCACTGTGACTCTTGTGGCATTCAGTTGGAGGCATTTCTTGCTTCTCTTCCCCTCCATGTTTTAAATACGGGTACTCCTCCCCATTTTGATCCCGAACCCCATTCTTTCTCCTGCATCGATCTTTCCATCTGCTCTTCATCAACTGTCCTTGACTTCACCTGGTCTGTCCTCCCGGACTTACATGACAGCTATCATTTCCCAATCATCCTTAAGTCCCCTCTGTTTTCTCTACCTCCTCATTGCCCACGCTGGCATTTTGACCGGGCGAAATGGGACCTTTACGCACATCTTACTGCCTTTCATGAGGTTCCTACCTCGTCCTCCATTGATGAGGTTTTACATCTCTTTTCGTCCTCCATCTTCACAGAGGCTTCACATTCTATTCCCCAAACCTCGGGCAAGCATCCTCAGAAGTGCGTGCCTTGGTGGTCTCCTGCTTGTGCTCGGGCAGTGCATTTGAAACGCGCTGCATGGGGCAGGTATCGGTATAAGAGAACCACAGAGAGACTCCTTGATTTAGAGCAGAAGAGAGCTATTGCTCGCCGTGTCATACGTGATGCTAAACGCACTTGCTGGAGAGATTACGTTTCTACTGTCACTTCGGCTTCCTCGATGAGTGCAGTCTGGAAGAAAGTGCGGAAATTGAGTGGTAAATTTTCCCCCGACCCGGCTCCTGTTCTTCAGGTTGCTGGTGTCGATATAGCACACCCTCTTGCCGTTGCCACTGAAATTGGTAATCATGTCGTCCGCATTTCTCAGGGGCTCCATCTATGCCCCTCGTTCCTTTCTTCTAAGTCTGCCAGCGAGTTAAAGCCCTTAGATTTTTCTACTCTTAGAGAAGAATCCTATAATGTACCTTTTACCTTCAAGAACTGGAGGCAACACTCTCTGCTTGCCGATCATCGGCAGCTGGGCCAGACGGCATACATATTCGTATGCTACAGCATTTCATCAGTCTGTTTACTGTCCTCTTACGACTCTTTAATCTCATATGGTCGCAAGGAGTTCTTTCCAGCTGTGGAAGTCTGTTATTGTTCTCCCTTTTCGAAAACCAGGTACTACAGGACGTGATTCTCTCACTACCTTCCCATCGCTCTTACCAGTGCAGTTTGCAAGTGATGGAACGTCTAGTTAATAGACGTTTGATGTGGTATTTAGAGACTCACAATAGTCTCTCCCCTAGTCAATATGGCTTCCGTAAGGGCCGTTCTGCCATTGACCCCTTGCTGCGCTTTGGATACGTATATTCGAATGCCTTTGCGAATAACCATTCGGTTATCGCTATCTTTTCGACCTTGAGAAGGCTTATGACACAACTTGGAGATATAATATCTTGGCCCAGGCCTACTCCTTAGGCCTCCGAGGCAACCTACCATTCTTCTTAAGGCCTTCTTAACTGACAGACATTTCCGGGTCCGGGTTAGTAATGAACTCTCCCCGGAATTTGTCCAAGCTGAAGGTGTCCCCCAGGGATGTGTTCTGAGCAAACACCTTTCTGCTTGCTATAAATAATCGGCATCTGTTCTCCCATCCAATATTTGGTCATGCTCTATGTGGATGACTTTGCTAAGCTTGTGCACGTGCTGACTGTCACCTCATTGCAGTTTCTCCAGCATGCATCAACCGGGTTTCTGTTTGGGCCACCACTCACAGGTTTAAATTTTCTAGTGGCAAAACTCATCAAATTACATTTACTAGACGTTCAGTGGTCTCTGATCCTCCATTGTACCTATACGACTCACGTATCCCAGAATGTGATACAGTCAGGTTTCACGACCTCCTGTTCGACCGTCGATTGTCCTGGAAACCTCACATTACCTCTCTGAAGGCGACTTGTCACACCAGGCTAAACCTTCTTAAAACCCTCGCTACATCTTTCATGGGGGGCTGATCGTCGAACCCTCCTTCGCCTACATTCAGCCCTAATTTTGTCGAAACTCGATTATGGTGACCAGATATATTCTGCGGCCTCCCCTGCTACTCTTTCCATCCTTAATCCCATCCATCACCAGTGATTACGCTTATGCCTTGGTGCATTTCGTTCTTCCCCGGTTGAGAGCCTCTATGTAGAAGCGAACATTCCATCCTTATCCGATGCCGTGATGCACATTACATTCGCTATTTTGTTCGTCTCATGACCTCCCGCAATCCTTCCATGTATAGGATTGTTACAGATGTTAGTAGGGCTCTTTATTTGTTCGTCGCCCCTGCTTACTTCGTCCCTTTTCGTCATATTCCTCCTGCCTTCCCTTCAGCTCCCACCTCTATATGTTCATGTGACATCTCCCTTTCCCCTATTCCCTTGGGAAGTTCCTGCTGTCCGTGTCTGTTCTATTCCTCTACCTTGCGCGAAAGCCCAACTACCTACGGCGGCTTCTCGCTTTTTCTTTCTAGACCAGTTTCGTTCTCATTCCCTGCCATCACAGTATACACTGATGGTTCAAAGTCCCTGACGGCGTCGGATTCGCAGCAGTGTTTTCCCCAACAGCGTTGTAAGAGGGCATCTATTACCCTCCTTTTGCATATTTACGGCTAAATTGTATGCCATTTTTGTGGCACTTATCCATTGCATCTATGCCTGTGTCCCCCATTTGTGGTCGTTTCCCGACTCCCCTTTGTGCTTTACAGACTATCCCCTATTATTATTATTAATTAATCAAATAGAAGGGAAAACCCCAGGGGGTTTTACAGCGCTGCAGGTTATTGTAGGATGCAGGGGGGGTGGGTTTTAAGAGGAGATGGACGATTAGTAGGGTTTGGGGTGAAGATGACGGTGGATAGTGCAGGGGGGGAGGGGGGAGCAAAAAAATTGAGGGAGAAGGGACTGAGGAAAAGGGAGGTTAATCTTCAGAGTTTTTTTTTAGTAA
>WNWK01051260.1:0-12542 GCA_009830355.1 Cherax destructor
TGACTTACTGAATGACTTGACTGACTGACTTACTGAATGACTTGACTGACTTACTGAATGACTTGACTGACTGATTACTGAATGTCTTGACTGACTTACTGAATGTCCTGACTGACTTACTGAATGTCTGACTGACTTCATGAATGTCTTGACTGACTTACTGAATGATTTGACTGACTTAATGAAGACTTGACTGACTGACTTAATGAATGACTTGACTGACTGACTTAATGAATGACTTGACTGACTGACTTAATGAATGACTTGACTGACTGACTTACTGAATGATACTGAATGACTTAACTGACTTACTGAATGGACTGACTTACTGAATGACTTTATTAAAGTTAGAGACACTCAGTACAACCATCGACTTCAGTTCCAGAATCTCTACTATCCACCTCAGCCCAGTAGGGCCACAGCATAACTCTCATAAATTAGACACATATGCAACACTTGGGTATCTTTATTGAGGAAACGTTTCGCCACACAGTGGCTTCATCAGTCCAATACAAAGTAGAGGAGGAGGAGTTGAGGTTATCAGTCCCTCGGCCTGGAGTCGATGTGTTCAGTCCATCAATCTTGTTAGAAGTGTAGCACAAGGCCGTAGAGGTGGCTTATATGCTGTAATCAGGTGAGGTGAAGCAGTAGGAGGCGGGGTCATAGTAGTACCATCCACTATTCTAAGTAGGTCTCCGTCCAAAGGTTGGACAAGTGTAGAAGAATTCGTTTGTATCAAGATCCCAAGCTGTTGCTGTGTCGACTCCAGGCCGAGGGACTGATAACCTCAACTCCTCCTCTCCTTACAACTTTCTACTTTGTATTGGACTGATGAAGCCACTGTGTGGCGAAACGTTTCCTCAATAAAGGTACCCAAGTGTTGCATATGTGTCTAATTTATAACTTGTCGGTTCTCTGAACCATTCATCTACAGCATAACTCTCCACTCTCTTCACAATCATCCACAAACATCAGCACCCACAATTTAAGGTAAATACTATTATTTCTGTTACATTTGTAGTCTTAAGCAGTAAAAACAACATAATACATCACGATAATGAACTACAATTACATATTCTCTTTTATATTTGTAAGATCTGTTGGTCGAAAAAAAACTTGTTTGGTTTTTTGGGGACTCTCAGGAACGTAACCCTATTTTTCCCATAAGTTCTTTTAATTATCTAACACGATTTTACCTAACACGATGTTTTCAGGACCGTAACTACTGTGCTAAATGAGGGTCTACTGTGTTTTATATATAATTACATAATTAAAAGAACTTATGGGAAAATAGGGTTACGTTCTGAGATCCCAAAAGCAAACAAGTTTTAGACCAACAGATCTTACAATATAAAGAGAATATGTAATTGTAGTTCATTATCGTGATGTATTATGTTTTTTATGCAAGACTACAAATGTAACAGAAATAATAGTATTTACCTTAATGTGGGTGCTGATGTTGTGATGATGTGAAGAGAGTGAGAGTTATGCTGTGGCCTACTGGGCTGAGGTGGGTCTAATGAGGGTCTACTGTATATATATATATATATATATATATATATATATATATATATATATATATATATATATATATATATATATATCTTTTCTTTTCTTTCAACAAATCGGCCGCTTCCCACCAAGGCGGGGTGGCCCAAAGAAAAACAAAAGTTTCTCTTTTTATCTTTAGTAATGTATACAGGAGAAGGGTTACTAGCCTCTTGCTCCCGGCATTTAGTCGACCCTTCGACACGCATGGCTTACGGAGGAAGAATTCTGTTCCACTTCCCCATGGAGATAAGAGGAAATAAGAACAAGAACTAGTAAGAAAATGAAGAAAACCCAGAGGGGTGTGTATATATATGCTTGTACATGAATGTGTAATGTGACCTAAGTGTAAGTAGAAGTAACAAGACATGCCTGAAATCTTGCATGTTTATGAGACAGAAAAAAGACACCAGCAATCCTACCATCATGTAAAACAATTACAGGCTTCCGTTTTACACTCATTTGGCAAGACGTAGTACCTCCTGGATGGTTGCTGTCTACCAACCTACTACCTAGGATATATATATATATATATATATATATATATATATATATATATATATATATATATATATATATATATATATAATATATATATATATATATTCTTTCTTTCTTTCTTTCAACACGTCGGCCGTTTCCCACCGAAGTGGTGGCCCAAAATGAAAACGAAGTTTCCCATTTTACATTTAGTAATATATACAGGAGAAGGGTTACTAGCCCCTTGCTCCCAGCATGTTAGTCGCCTCTTCGACACGCATGGCTTACGGAGGAAGAATTCTGTTCCACTTCCCCATGGAGATAAGAGGAAATAAGAACAAGAACTAGTAAGAAAATAGAAGAAAACCCAGAGGGGTGTGTGTATATACATATGCTTGTACATGAATGTGTAGTGTGACCTAAGTGTAAGTAGAAGTAACAAGACATACCTGAAATCTTGCATGTTTATGAGACAGAAAAAAGACACCAGCAATCCTACCATCATGTAAAACAAATACAGGCTTTCGTTTTACACTCACTTGGCAGGACGGTAGTACCTCCCTGGGTGGTTGGTGTCTACCAACCTACTACCTAGGATATATATACGTATCTTCTTCTTTCAACACGTCGGCCGTTTCCCACCGAAGCAGGGTGGCCCAAAGGAAAAAAACGAAAGTTTCTCCTTTTACATTTAGTAATATATACAGGAGAAGGGGTTACTAGCCCCTTGCACCCGGCATTTTAGTCGCCTCTTACGACACGCATGGCTTACGGAGGAAGAATTCTGTTCCACTTCCCCATGGAGATAAGAGGAAATAAGAACAAGAACTAGTAAGAAAATAGAAGAAAACCCAGAGGGTGTGTGTATATACATATGCTTGTACATGAAATGTGTAGTGTGACCTAAGTGTAAGTAGAAGTAACAAGACATACCTGAAATCTTGCATGTTTATGAGACAGAAAAAAGACACCAGCAATCCTACCATCATGTAAAACAAATACAGGCTTTCGTTTTACAATCACTTGGCAGGACGGTAGTACCTCCCTGGGTGGTTGCTGTCTACCAACCTACTACCAACCTACTACGTTCCTGAAAAAGTCGTGTTAGATAATTTCGTCTTAAATAATTAACAGAACTTATGGGAAAAATAGGGTTACGTGTTTGAGAGTCCCCAAAAAGCCAAACAAGTTTTTTTAGACCAACATATCTTGCAAAAATTGAAGGCGAATATGTAATTTTAGTTCATTGTCATGATCTATTACTGCTTAAGACTACAAATGCAATAGAAATAATAGTATGTCTTACCTTAAATTGTGGGTAATGATGTTTGTGGATGGTAGTGAAGAGTGGATATGGATGGTGTGGCCCTACTGAGCTGAGGTGGATATGTAATTGTAGTGCATTGTCATGATCTATTACTGCTTAAGACTACAAATGCAATAGAAATAATAGTATTTCTTACCTTAAATTGTGGGTAATGATGTTTGTGGATGGTAGTGAAGAGTGGATATGGATGGTGTGGCCCTACTGGGCTGAGGTGGATAGTAGAAGTTCTTGAACTGAAGTCGATGGTTGAACTGAGTGTCTAACTTTAAGTCAGTCAAGCCATTCAGTAAGTCAGTCAAGCCATTCAGTAAGTCAGTCAAGCCATTCAGTAAGTCAGTCAAGCCATTCAGTAAGTCAGTCAAGCCATTCAGTAAGTCAGTCAAGCCATTCAGTAAGTCAGTCAAGCCATTCAGTAAGTCAGTCAAGTCATTCAATAAGTCAGTCAAGTCATTCAGTAAGTCAGTCAAGTCATTCAGTAAGTCAATCAAGTCATTCAGTAAGTCAGTCAAGTCATTCAGTAAGTCAGTCAAGTCATTCAGTAAGTCAGTCAAGTCATTCAGTAAGTCAGTCAAGTCATTCAGTAAGTCAGTCAAGTCATTCAGTAAGTCAGTCAAGTCATTCAGTAGGTCAGTCAAGTCATTCAGTAAGTCAGTAAAGTCATTCAGTAAGTCAGTCGTCATTCAGTAAGTCAAGTCATTCAATAAGTCAGTAAAGTCATTCAGTAAGTCAGTCAAGTCATTCAGTAAGTCAGTCAAGTCATTCAGTAAGTCAGTCAAGTCATTCAGTGTCAGTCAAGTCATTCAGTAAGTCAGTCAAGTCATTCAGTAAGTCAGTCAAGTCATTCAGTAAGTCAGTCAAGTCATTCAGTAAGTCAGTCAAGTCATTCAGTAAGTCAGTCAAGTCATTCAGTAAGTCAGTCAAGTCATTCAGTAAGTCAGTCAAGTCATTCAGTAAGTCAGTCAAGTCATTCAGTAAGTCAGTCAAGTCATTCAGTAAGTCAGTCAAGTCATTCAGTAAGTCAGTCAAGTCATTCAGTAAGTCAGTCAAGTCATTCAGTCAGTCAGTCAAGTCATTCAGTCAGTCAGTCAAGTCATTCAGTCAGTCAGTCAAGTCATTCAGTCAGTCAGTCAAGTCATTCAGTCAGTCAGTCAAGTCATTCAGTCAGTCAAGTCATTCAGTCAGTCAGTCAAGTTAGTCAGTCACTCAGTCAGTCATTCAGTCAGTCAAGTCAGTCAGTCAGTCAAGTCAGTCAGTCACACAAACTTATGTTTACATCTTTTTATGTGTACAAAGTAACACTTCATTACGGCCACGGGTTATGTCTTGTCTAATATCTTTGTTTTCTTCGTTAATTCAAGATCAAAACACAATTCACTCTTTATTTTATTCTTCACAAACACAGCTGGCTTGTAGCCAGGACTTCTTAACGCGTATGAAATACGTACGAATGCTGGGGTCCGTGGTGGGTGGGTAAGGCGGGTGGTGTCTGCTGAACCACAACAACAGTAGTAGTAATAAGACTGCTTGTGAGAATGGTTACTTTTTTTCCTTCCCACAAACTGTAAGTAAGTTTATTCAGGTATACACAGATACAGTTACGAAGATTATCTACATGGCAGCATATGTGTAGAGAACCTAGGATAACCCAAAAAAGTCAGTGACAGTATTTCCATTGACTGACTTGGGTTATCCTAGGTTCTCTACACATATGCTGCTATGTATGATAATGTATGTAACTGTACTCACCTAATTGTGGTTGCAGGGGTCGAGACTCAGCTCCTGGCCCGTGTATCTGAATAAACTTAGTTTACAGGAAGGAAAAACAACAAATTCCCTTTTCCTCAAAGCATGAGGATTCTTAGGCAGTAAATAACCATGCGCTCAAAATTTTTCCCCTCCTGCCGAACCGTGTAATATCATCTTTACGTCGTGTAAGATGATAATGTGTCGCAAATCTTAAATCGTGCAATACCGGTAACGTGCAACATAATCTCGTGCTAAATGACGTTCTACTGAATACAGTGGACCCTCAGTTATCGGCCGTAATTCGTTCCAGGAGCTAGGCCTAAAACCAAAATGGCCTATAACCGAAATAATATTCCCCATAAGAATTAATGTAAATACAATTAATCTGTTCAAGACAAAAATATTCATAATTTTTTTTTTTTATCAATTAAATCAGTATTACATACGTTTATTGAAGACTAATGCTGGCTTCTGGAAGATAGGGAGGAGCAAATATATATATATACATGTATATGTCGTGCCAATTAGGTAAAACTTGCGATTTTGGCTTAAATAGCAACGCTCATCTTGCCATATAAGACAAGCGAAAATTTGTGTATGCAATAATTTCACAAATATCATTCTGAACCTAACGAAAAAAATATATTTCATTGTGTTTGTTTATTATTAAATTATTGTAAACGTATCAAAAATATATTTACTTGGATTAGGCTAAATTAAATTGTGCTTGTTATAATAAGGTTAGGTAAGTTTTCTAAGATTCTTTTGGTGCAAAATTATAAATTTTTACATTAACATAAATTAAAAAATATATCTTCAAACATATAAGAAAATTTTAGAAAGGACTTAATTTTAGATGAGTTCTTGCATGACATTATATATATATATATATATATATATATATATATATATATATATATATATATATATATATATATATATATATATATATATGTGTGTGTGTTTTCGCTCACTATAAGGCGGGCCAAAGCAGCATGGGTTCGAATTCTTGGCTAGTCACAGTGTTGTTTTATATATATATATATATATATATATATATATATATATATATATATATATATATATATATATATATATACCTGGAGTCTACCTGAAGAGAATTCCAGGGGTTAACGCCCCATGGCCCGGTCTGTGACCAGGCCTCTTGTTGGACCAGAGCCTGATCAACCAGGCTGTTACTGCTGGCCACACGCAGTCCAACGTACGAACCACAGCCCGGCTGATCAGGTACCGACTTGAGGTGCCTGTCCAGTGCCTGCTTGAAGACAGCCAGGGGCTTGTTGGTAATCCCCTGATGTATGCTGGGAGGCAGTTGAACAATCTTGGGCCCCTCACACTTATTGTGTTGTCCCTCAATGTGCTAGTGGCACCCCTGCTCTTCATTGGGGAATGTTACATCGCCTGCCGAGTCTTTGCTTTCGTACGGAGTGATTTTTGTGTGCAAGTTTGGTACTAAGCCTCGAGAATTTTCCATGTGTATATAATAATGTATCTCTCCCGCCTGCGTTCTAGAGAGTACAGGTTTAGGAACTTCAAGTGTTCCCAGTAGTTGAGGTGGTTTATCGCACTTATGCGTGCGGTGAAGGTTCTCTGCACATTTTCAAGGTCAGCAATTTCACCCGCCTTGAAAGGTGCAGTTAGTGTCAGCAATATATATATATATATATATATATATATATATATATATATATATATATATATATATATATATATATTATATATATATATATATATTATATATATATATATATATTATATATATATATATATATATATATATATATATATATATATATATATATATATATATTATATATATATATATATATATATATATATATATATATATATATATATATATATATATATATATATATATATATATAATAATATTTTTATTTCGATGCATGTTACAAGTGTACACTGTTATTGGTAGTTACAAATATAAAACTGTAATGCAAGGAGAGCCACTGGCATGCCATGGCATTAGGGGCATTAGGTAAATTCATAATATGAAAAGCAACCTCTGTGAAAAGATAATTAAGTTCCACGCACATTCGGGATTTCTCACATTATCAAGAACCTGTAAAACTAATAGAACAGCAGAAGGTTTATAAGGCCGTGGTAGCACATCACATGCGACATTACACTTGTCCCATTACGATGCGGGTGGTAGAGTCAACAACCTATCACTCATAGCTTAAATTCTTCATAAATTTTATTAATTATAAATGAATATAATATGATATACGCCTTAGGGGATGAGTTCGGTGTGATGTTCACCCAAAGATTCTTTTCCTTGAGTGAGTCTTGCAGTCTTTAACCCCTAGCATGTATTCGATCTGCTGTGTTTTTTGCCCTTCCCCAAGCTTCATGACTTTGCACTTGGAGGGGTTAAACTCCAGGACCCATTTGTCCGGCCAGGAATGCAACGTGTCCAGATCCCTTTATAGTCTTACCTGGTCATCGTCTGCTTGAGTTCTCCGCAGATTTTTGTTGAGTTTGATATCTTTATAATGCACCCATACCCATCCTGTGGGCGGTAGTCAAAAGATTACAGAGGTACATAATGGGTCCAGGGACTGGACCTCAAAGTTTGATAGCTGAGCAAGTTACAAAGGTAATGAACTCAGATGGTCACAATCATGACAAGTTACAAAGGTATTTGCAGATTACAGAGGTATATATAGGGTCCAGAGACTGGGCCCCAAAGTTTTGATAGCTGAACAAGGTACAATGGTAATGAATTCACTAGTTACAAGGTAATGAATCATGTAAGTAAATTTACTTACGTCTGTACATGGTTGCACTCATGAACAAATTATAAAGCAATGAGCAATCTATTAGTCTACACCCAGCCACAACTGTAATGAGTTATTGGTGCAAATTTTAATTGTTGGGTCACACACACACACATATACATAGTGGACCCCCGAGTTTCGAAAGGTTCTTACTTCGTAAACATCGTGTTTCGTAAGCTTTTTACGACGTCGAGAATTGTAAAACCGCTCGTGTTTCGTAACGTATTAGACCTGTCCGCCTGCTCCGCTTGCGCGGGACGCAGGACGCCGCCAGTGAAGTGTTTTTTACCATTGAGAGAACATTACCTAGCGCTCTTTCAAACATTCACACTACATTTGGTGTTTTTGGTGCTTTAGTGATTGTCACTGTGAAATAAGTCACCATGGGTCCAAAAGCTTCCTAGTGGCACCCCTGTGGTAGCATTCATGGAGGGAGTGTAGCATTCATGCAGGGAGTGTAGCAGGCATGCAGGGAGTTTAGCATTCATGCAGGGAGTTTAGCATTCATGCAGGGAGTGTAGCAGCCATGCAGGAGTTTAGCAGGTATGCAGGGAGTGTAGCATTCATGCAGGGAGTTTAGCATTCATGCAGGGAGTGTAGCATTCATGCAGGAGTGTAGCATTCATGCAGGGAGTGTAGCAGGCATGCAGGGAGTATAGCAGGCATGCAGGGAGTGTAGCATTCATGCAGGGAGTGGCATTCATGCAGGGAGCGTAGCATTCATGCAGGGAGTGTAGCATTCATGCAGGGAGTGTAGCAGGCATGCAGGGGGGTGTAGCAGGCATGCAGGGAGTGTAGCAGGCATGCAGGGAGTTTAGCATTGATGCAGGAGTTTAGCATTGATGCAGGGAGTTTTAGCATTGATGCAGGGAGTGTAGCTTTCATGCAGGGAGTGTAGCAGACATGCAGGGAGTGTAGCAGGCATGCAGGGGGGGTAGCATTCATGCAGGGAGTGTAGCAGGCATGCAAGGAGTGTAACAGGCATGCAGGGAGTGTAGCAGGCATGCAGGGAGTGTAGAAGGCATGCAGGGAGTGTAGCAGGCATGCAGGGAGTGTAGCAGGCATGCAGGGAGTGTAGCAGGCATGCAGGGAGTGTAGCAGGCATGCAGGGAGTGTAGCAGGCATGCAGGGAGTGTAGCAGGCATGCAGGGAGTGTAGCAGGCATGCAGAGAGTGGGGATTTCCCTTCGTAGAGGCTGAAGAATTCCTCCCCCAACAAGTGTTTAATTGTGATGAAACAGGCCTATTTTGGAAGAAAATGCCCAAGAGGACCTTCATTACTCATTACTCTATCTTCCAGATGCCTGCAACTCTTCAATAAAGGTAAGTAAATGTATATATATATATTGTTTTTAATTATTTTATATGTGAATATTTTTTTGTGGAACGGATTAATTGTATTTACATTATTTCTTATGGGAAATAATGGTTCGAATTTCGAAAACTTCGTGTTAAGTACTAGCTCCTGGAACGGATTAATTACGATACTCGGGGGTCCACTGTATACACATACATATACACACACACATACACACACATACACACACATACATGTATATACACACATACACATACATACATATATACGTACACACACACACACACACACACACACACACGTGTCAATGCTTTATTTACAGGGAGCAAAGTCAGGGTATTTTTCCAGAATGGTCTGTAATATACCACTGTGGATAAAATACTTTGACATATCATGAACATTTCTGAGTGAGTTGTCTCTGAATTCATTAATTTTATCGCACTCCAGTACATAATGACGCAGGGTGTGACAATAATCCAACTGGTTACTCTTGTTTGGTCTACATCTGGTGGTGGTGATTTAACCTGCCAAAGAACTGTAACCCAGCCGGAGGCGGGGTAGTGACATCAGATTCTGCTTATTTTGTTGGATGCACCATGGACATGTGGCTCCTCCTGCATGATAGAATGATGATAGATGGACTGACTGGTGTCAATCTCCCTGAGTCTTAAGTCAATAAAATTCAGTTGAAGTTCTTTTCGTATTATTGTTCTCAAACTGCTAACTGACAAGCCAAGATTGTAATCTATCCCCTCTTTGAAAGCATAAAACTTAGCCAATTTATCAGTTCTATCATGCATCTGAAGACCAATGTGAGATGGAATCCACAGCATGTGCACTCTGACTCTACTATCCAGAATCCTACCATACCTGTGCCTGGCTTCTGACACGAGCATGCTACAAGTTATACTTGATGAGTTGAGAGCATTTATGGATGACAGAGAATCAGTTACAATTAGAGAGTTTCATTTTCTTTGCAAACAGGGTCACCTCTGAATCAATCCCTTCCATCATGTCATTCACATACACCAGAAATGGCACCAGCCCCAGGACTGATCCTTGTGGAACCCCATTCGACACATGCACCCACTTTGACTCCTCGTCACGTACCATTACTCGTTGTTTCCTTCCTGTCAGGTATTCTCTGATCCATTGCAGTGCTTTTCTTGCTATCTGCTCGCTCCTCTAGCATTTATACCAATATCTTAAGCGGTACTGTGTCGAAATCCTTCTTACATTCCAAGAAAATGTAGTCTTCCCACCCTCTCTCTCTCCTCTTATTTCTGTTAGCTTGTCTTATAACTCCAGTATGTTTGTGACACAGGATTTCCCATTCCTGAGACCGTGCTGGTTATCGTGTATGAATTCGTTCCCTTCAAGGTGCTCCACCACTCTTCTGATAATCTTCTCCATGACTTTATATACTATACAGATCAGTGACACTTGTCTGTAGTTTAATGCTCATGTCTTTTCCCTTTTAAAAATTGGGACTACATTTGCTGTCTTCACACCTCTGGTAGTTGCCCTGTTTCAATAGATCTGTTGAAGATTGTTGTTAGTGACCAAAGTACCTCTGCTTCCATTCTCAGGACCAATGGGAAATGTTTTCTTGGGCCCACTGCCTTCCGGGGGAATCTGTTCCATAACCCCGTTCTCCTCCTCCTCCAACCCTTGTTGTGTCCCGCCCTTGTTGGTTTCTCTCTCTCCGTCAGTTTGCTGGATGCTTTTCTGTCTCCACTGAGAATACCCTCCCTAAATCTCTTGTTGAAGTTCTTTACATACTTCTGGTCATTTTTGTGTCTTCCTTCAATACTAAGCCTGACTGGGGTCCTTGATTTTTTTTTTTCCCCCCGATGTGGCTGTATAACAACTTTGGGTCAGATTTGGGGTTTTTATGCAATTATTTCCCTTTTTGGTAGGCTTCCGTCCTTATGCATGCATATTCATTTCTCCCTTTTCGGCTCAGCTTCTTATTTTCCCTGGGTCCTTTTGGTTTGGCCTCTCTACACCTTTGGATGAACCCGGGGGGTTACTCTGGGGTTCCCATTGTTTCTTTTGCCCTTTGGTATGAGCCTTTTGCCCCCGCATTTGGGACTTTCCATCATTTATTTTTGTCTTTTTCTCCGTTCTTTCCCCTTTACCTCATAAGAATTCCTAATACCTTTGTATTCCCTTTTTGAATTTGACTTCTCCGTCCTTCTCGTGCTTTTACTCTCTACTTTTAACTCAATGGTTTGGGACTCAAGACCACATGATCATTAGCACTGATGGACCTTTCTTTTTTTAAAATCCTCAACGGGAACTGCTCAAGGTGAATACAACCCCGCCTTGCTGTTCATCCTCTTCTCTTTTTGATTGTTTCTGTAACATGGGGGTGCATCGGTTTTCCAGACCCCCCGATATCAAAAACCCCCCCTTTTTTTGTTGCTCAATTGTTCCCTTTTTTCCCCTGATCCTTTGTTGAAATCCTTCATAACTAGTAGCTTTGTCTTGCCCAGGGGCCTTCCTAGCCATCTCAGCATTGAGGTACCTTCTCTATAGCTCTCATCTTGATTCTTGCTTTTGTGGTGGGTTGACATCCTGCAATCACCACCTGGGGGCAGTCAGAAAGTTCCTACAGAGGCCCCGCTTTCCCCCCGTCCCCACCTCCTATCTCCCCTATGAGAGAGAATCATCCTTCCCCCCTTTTTCTGGGGGATACCCAGTGGGGGAAAACACATCTGTTATCATCCCGTGGCTTTGTCCCATGATTTTTATGATGTCTGGGGATCCTCGGGTTCAGCGTTTCCCTCCTCACATTTGTTATTCTGTCTGTTGTGAATTATCCTTTGGTTCTTTTCCACTACTGTATTCTGGGGGGGGGGGTTTTTGTGGGCTGGGAGGGGAAAGGAGAACTGGGTGCGTGGGTGGGGAAGGTGGTGTTTGTCAGGGGGGGGCAGGTGTGGATTGTGGTTCTTCTTTGGGTTTTTTTGGGGGTGGGAGGGTTAGGGGGGTTTTTTGGTGGTCCTCCAGTCTGGGTTTTTTCTTATTCTGCCTTGTCCCTTCGTTTTGAATCTTCCTCCCCTTCTTTTACGTTCAGTCGAGTCGAGGCCCCCCGTATAGCTGTGATTCTTTAACATTGTTTTGCTCCAAAATCATGTTTTGTAGTTTTCTTTATGAATGTCAATTTTTCTAGGGGATTTTCCCCCCTTGAATATCCCCAATTTACCAAGGGGCAGGAGCCTAGGGGGGGGTGTAAATTTTTACACAGGGAGTGTATGGAAAAGGGGTGATGGTACACAGGGATTGTATGATACACAGGG
>WNWK01051261.1:0-12542 GCA_009830355.1 Cherax destructor
TGGGGCCGAGGGGCAGACGAGGAGGAGGACCTGACTGCAGGTATGGACAGCAAAGACAAAATTAGGAAGAAGGGTGGGAACCCTTCTTTGGGTTTTTTCCCAAAGGGAGAGGATTTGGGAGATGAATGGCTGTCCAGGGCAATTGGTGTAAATTCTGGCTGGACAAATACTGAAAGGGAAAATGCAAACATTCATTGAAAACGGGGAAATTCTTCGGTAAAAATGACATGTATGCCGGGGATGGGGTTCCTTAAGGTCTGGGGGGGGGCCCTGTAAACTGCAGTGGAGGGAGCTTTTGGGCTTTAAACTAAAAAAAGTTAGTGGTAGGGGTTTTTGGGGAAAACTGAAACCTGTTTTAATATATTCTGGGGAACTGTAATAGACAGAATAAGGTTGATACTGGAAACCCGTGGGCCTAGGTGAAAAGGGAAATAATGGTAAAATAAAAAACAAAATGAGGGGGAAGGGAAAGTAAGGGGTCTTTAAATGTATATTACCCAATATGTAGTGCTAGGAATAAGATTGACGAGTTGAGATTAGTTCAAAAGTGGGTAATATTGTTTTTTGCAATAACTGAGACATGGTTTAATATGAAAAATCGGAAATTCCTGCTGAATTCGCATCCGGGGTTTTTAAATTGTTCCGGGAACAGAAGTATCGGGAAGGGGGGGGGTGGGCATGTGGGATCATTTAAATTTTGCAAAAAAGGGGGTATAAATCGAAATAATGTACAAAGCGTTAAGAAAAAGGACAAATGCAACAAGTGACATTTTTTTTTTACAATAAAATGTCAAATTAATTCATTTACCCTTTTTACTTAACATATTTGAAATTCTCCCAATATTATTACAAAAGAGTCTGTAGATAATGGTTCGAGAACCGACAAGTTAAAAATGACACATTGAACATTGGGTATCTTTATTGAGGAAGCGTTTCCCACACAGTGGCTTGTCAGTCAATACAAAGTGGTGTAAGGGAGGATAGTTTGGGTAATGTCCCCCGGCCTGGAGTCGATGTGTTCAGTCCATCAATCTACAATCTACGCTGAATGTTTTCTAAAAATTTTTTATTCTGTAATATGGGGACCTATATCCCCAATGATGCAAAAACTGTAATATAACCTCTGGGCTTTGTTGCAATTCTTGATATAAAACCCCGTAATCTGTTGCCTTATTACGTACGCTTAGGCATTGCTGTTTGGTTTAAGTCCTTTTCGCAATCTGTATGGCTAAGTTCTACGTTATTACTTGGGGTTATGGACACCCCCCGGTTTCAAAACCCTTTTGCATTTACCCTTTGAACTGCATTCCATTTTTGACCACGAATTGAGTTTGTCTAAATCGTCCGGTTTCCCCTGACATCTACGTTTGAATCAATTATCCTTCCATTTCGTGTCGTCGGCGAACTTTATATCCTAGAAATTTCCCCTCATCAAGGTCATTATATATATTATAAAAAAAACGGGCATAAGTGGAATCCACTTTTTACAGACCCCCCTCGGATTTCCCCCATTTAAGCACCCTCTGCTTCCTTTTGGGGAGCCATGACCCTTTTTCCCCCCATGAGCTCCACTTTCCTTAACAGTCTCTGGTGCGGTAATATACAAAACAAAAGTCTAAATAAACAATTCAATTCTTTATCGTGATCAACAGCCTAAAAAGCTTTCCCGAAATTTATATAGACTAAGGACAGACTGGGGGCCCCTGAATCTGCACTTAAAAGGTAGAATTGGGGATATGACGGGTGTATGAATGGAAAACAGGAATAAATAAAGGGGATGTAAATGGGTGCAAAAAATATCTGTATTGACAGGACTGCAGAAAGGTTTTAAGTTGGATAAATTCAGATTCAGGAAGGATATAGGAAAGCATTGGTTTGGCAATGAGTTGTCGATGATGGAACAAAATCCCGGGGACAGTTATAGAGGGAAAACGTTGTGAGTTTAAAAAAAGGCTAGATAAAATATATGAGTGGGTGCGGGGGGGTGAGTTGGTCTTGCAGCTTGTGCTCGGTCATGCCGGGTCCTTCCTTAAGTGCATGTAACCCGACTGGCGGGGCGGGCTTTGGGTTGCCGGGGGGAGCTTGGACCTGCCTCGCATGGACCAAAGGGCCCGCTATGTTCCTTCTTTCTTATGTTCTTATATCAAGAAGTGTAAGCAACAAAATCCAGAGGTTATATTGTTTATACATCATTATAAGGTCACCTAGATTGCACTTAATTTTGTTATATTACAGAATGGATATAAATTCGTTAAAAAACACAGCGAAAAGACTAAATTAATACATAGCATTAAAATCTTCCTTTGAAGATAGATTGAAGACCCAAATTACTTTTATTTGAAGGGAAGAATGGGGGGAGAAGATCGATGTATACAAATGGAAAATGGTATTAAAAAAAGGGATATAAAAAAGGGTTTGGGGTACCCCGAAAACCCCAAATAGGAAAGGAACATGGGAAAGTTTTGGGTTTTGGGAAATAGTGTAGTTGATGGTGCAACAGTCTTCCTATGGTTATTGAAGGTAGGCCCTTGGGGTAGTTTCAAATTTAGGTTGGATTTAGGGGGACCCCACATGAGTTAATAGAATCATCAAAGTTATTTCTTGGGAGAATTAAAAAATTTTTTGTAAATTATTTTGTTAGTGGGATTGATTGTGAAGGATTTTCCAGTATGGGAACAGGCCTCCGGGTTTCCTCCTTTCTTATGTTCTTATGAAAAATTAAAAAATTAGTTGGCAGATGGTTTCTTTAATATCAGCTATAATTGACTCTATAATTTGCCTGCAATTGGTCAGGCTTATTGGGGGGTAATTTGACGGTGGACTTGCCCCCTGTTTTAAAAATAGGAATTATATTAGCCACCTTTCCCAATTTTCCCCGCATACAAAAATTTAAAAGTAAGTTCCTTTCCGCCCTTAAAAAACCCGGGGCCCGAAATTTTTCCCCCAAAAGCAAAATTGTTGATTTTGTCCTTTTTCTTAACCCAAATTGTCGGGTAATTTACCAATATTTAATATGATAATTCTATTTCTCATGTGAAAATCCCCCAAATCCAACCCCCCTCCCCTGTATTTTTCAACCTAAATTTTAAAATACCCAAAGGGCCTGCTTCAAAACCCCATTGCAGTGTTCCACTCATCAACCCCTTTTTTAAACCAAACTTTCCCCATATCCTCTAAATCTAAAACTATCTAATTTGAAACCATTATTGCGGGGTTTTCTCTTTGGGAGATATCCTCAAAATTATTTATATCCCTTTTTCCTTCATCTGTGAAAATAAATGGTATAAAAATCCGACAAATGGAAAAAATAAACAAAACAGAAGACCCTTTTTTGAAACCGCCCCGCGTGGTTTTATCGAGTCACAGACAGATCTGTCTGTGTCGATAAACGCGGGGGCAAAAACGTATCTGCCGGGTTTTTTTTTCCACTCGATCTGTTCCTCATTCTTCATCACGTGAATGTAATTTAAGGGACTTCAATCTCTTTCATACGGAAGATTTCTAATGTTTGAATTTTTGTCCTTCGTCGCTGAATGTTTTTTTTCCAGGTCTGAAAATAAAGAAATTTAAATTTTGAGTCGTCACGCGCTGCTAGACAAAAATTAATTTTATTATTGTCGGGTAATTACAAAAATGAAAAAAACAATCTAACTAAAATAACATTAAAATAATAAAACTTTACTCAAATATAATTCAAACTGGGTGCCCCAATTACACAACAGGTGAACCAAAAAACAAACGCCACAAACAGAAAACTTTTAACCTCGTCGATAATTGTTAGCCCCCGGGAAAATACTTTTAACAATGATTATAATCTGAGAAAAAATTTATTTTTAATGGTTAGAAGTGCCCCACAAGTGGCTGACATAACGGTTAAACACACGACGGAAGTCTAAAAACGGGAAAATTAAAAAATGAGAATGGAAATTGTACTAAAAAATGCTACGGGACACGAAAAATTTTTTATGAAGACAAAGTAAACCCCCCTGCCTTCACAATTGGATACTAAAACCCCCAAAACCCTGAAGATACGGAAGATTTTTGGCGGGGATTGTGATTTTCTTTTTTTTCCCCGGGACCCTTTGGTTTTTTCTTCTCGTACCTCTAAAAAAAAAAAAAGTGCAAGTTTTTTTTCCCCACTTTCACATTAACAAAACAAAGTATAATTTTAAAGATTCATTTATCTCTTTTTGATAAATGGATGAAAAATCAACACGTTGAAGAATGAGAACTTTGCAACATATGGGTATTTTTAAATTTGTGAGCCATAAAGTGATTATCGTCAGAAAAAAAGAACGGTGTAAGGAGAGGAGTATTTAAAAATTAATTGGTCCCTTAGCCAAAATTGATGGACTGAACACATCGATATCAGGCCGGGGATTGATTCCCAAACAAATACTCCTCTCCTTACAGCGTTCTTTTTTGGGACTAAAAAAAAATGAAGCCACTGTGTATCGAAACGTTTCCTCAATAAAGATTCCCATATGTTGCATAAGTTTCCATTCTTCATCAAATTTTTATAAATTTACGTGCATTATATGAAATTTGAAAAACCCCCAAATTTTTTTTAAAAAAACTAAATGAAAATGTTCATAAATTTAAAGGTTTTTAAATGCTTTTGTCATACCACTGGCGTCCATTTGATCAATCCAGTGAACTTTGATATCATTTCTTCCAAACAGACAGAAATTTTTTTGCTGGCTCCCACTTGGTTCGGGGAGTGGCGTCAGCAGGAAAACCGAACAACAGGAGCGATCTGCAGCATTCTTCCCCAGATAATTTTTCCCTCGTGGATCTTCTCGCCAGGCTTCGCTTTTTTACGCCAGTGTCTGTGTTTGATTTTTTTTGATTTTGGATCCAGATTGCAACCCCGGAAATTTACATTCTTCATTTCCCCGGGTAGCAGACCGAGGCTGTTCATTCGGGACAATTTTTTTCGTCACTGTTATAGATTTGTCAAGATCGATCATTGAATGATCAGCAAGAACGTGAATATATTTTGTGCCAGTAGCATTCTACTGCCATTTAGAGCAAGCTTCGCACAAGGTATGGAGTGCTGTTCCAATTGTTTTTTACGATCAACGGTGAAAGAATCATAACGTGTACCTCAGTGGGTGATTTAACCATAGGTTACATAATGCCCAACATGCTCGATAAATGAACCTTCCTGCGAGTGTGCTGAAGATGAGTTTTTCCCAAATATTCATCGCAAAGTTAAAAAAAAAAAGAGAGAGAGAGAGAGAGAGAGAGAGAGAGAGAGAGAGAGAGCAACTTTGGCACCACAATAAAATGTTCACCAGGTATTTAGTTTTACCTACCACCACGGGTTATTGGACTGGTGAAGCTCATACGAGAGCTGAACTTAGCCCTTCGTTCGTTGGGTCGAATTCGATGGGACCCCCACGGGGCTAGCGCCTTCCCTAAAAAGTAATAGCTGTACTTGAAGGTCACAGCTTTAAAAATATCTATAAATTTGGGTGGGGAAATTTTCCCTTCCAAAATGCTGGTGACTCTTGGGTCCAAATAACTAGAACTACTCTCTATTTCCGTGACTTCTTCCAGGGGGCTCCATTACCCCCCTTTAAATCAAAAAATTAGGTTGAAACGAAGTCTCAACCGGGGAAAAAAAGACTTAGGATTAAATCTCTTGACTTAGGTCTACAACGTCGCGATGAGGATCGGGTGTAGGCTGTTGTTGGAAGCCACAGCAGTCCAGTCCGACGTCAATTAGCTACAAATTATTTCATATACTACAACCTCAAGGAATTCTACTCAATCACCTGCCCTCACTACTGTAAGTCTTTAGAGTTCATTTTTAAACTCTTGGGGTTTTCTAACATACAGTACAATTGTTAATGCTAAATATATTTACAAAACTTTCACGAATATTAATTTTTTCATTAGTTACTAAAATTGCTAAAAGTTACTATATCTATTCAGGCACCATAATTTCAGATGGAAATTGTTCATTAGATCTTTACTAATTACTTAACAATAAAGAACATATAGAACTATTTTAAAAACTAAAAATTTATCAAATATGCCATTAAATTTTGTTTCATTTTCGACAAAGGATACTGTACTTGTTATAGTAATAGAATGTACTATATTTAAAAATAAAACAATTTTATTTTGTAGATGTAATTTTTCTAACATAACTGAGAGATGAGAGGACACTATGCCCAGCCCTTCAGGGCAGGGTAGGGTGCCAAAACTGGAGCAAGACTGCCTTCCTGGGTCAGCCTCCCTGGGGCGGGGAAGATGGCAGACCAGAGGCGCCTAGCTTCTCCTTACCAGCCCCGTGCTGGTGGGGAATGGCTAGGCCTGGGGCTTCACATCCCAACGATGAGGGGGTTCTTGCACCTACTCCCATGGAGACAGGTCTCCAGATACTCCCACGACAGGGAGCCGGAGCTGGTCACAACTGAATAGACCCACCGGGAGAATTCCCATGAATCAACACCTCCTCTCTTAACATAACTGCATTGCATAGTTTACACAATATTCTGCAGATAAAATAACCTCCAATTAGGGTACTTTTGGTGTTACCATCCTCAAGCAGCATCGATACTAGTCTCTCATAGTAACTATACCAAGTTCCGAAATTACCTAGGTTCGATCCCCGATACAGCGGAAACCGTGGGGACATAATTCCTTCACATCTGTTTCCTGTTCATTTAGCAATAAGAGGTACTTCAAGTGTTAGAAAACCGTTATGGATCGCATCTATGGAAGAGAATTAAAGGACCTCAATGAAAATAAAACCAGATTGGTTGGACTGAACCAACCGAATTGATCCTTTTCGTTGTGACGAATACTATAGAAAAATCAGTGAGGTGTGTGTGTGTGTGTGTGTGTGTGTGGCTCTAGAAGGGACATGAGCCGTGGCATGACCCAACACGATTTTTGGGATAAGGTGAGAGAGACGGGAGTGGAAGATTGTATTTGTCCAGCTTGTAACTTGTCCCGTTGGGTGAATGCAGGCAAAGCCAGGGTCACTGCTGTACGCTTATTCTAGCCCTCCCTTCCTGGGTAGGGAAAAGCATGGTTTCGCCTTAATGCAGGTGGTTCTTGATTCAGGAACTATAGCTATTCTCCATTTCCTCGATCACCTCTGATTACCTCCTCCCCAGGTACGATATGATTCTCTGGTGAACGGAAATGGTCACAGGAAAAATCGTGTTGATTTAAGCGCAAAGAGCGAAAGCACATGTAAGATTAAGTTAAATTAGATTTCGTTAGTTAGATTAGGCTGGGATAGTTAAATTCGTTAGGTTAGGCAATGTTAAGTTAGATTTGTCGACACTAACTAGAAAATACTCGCGACGTTTTCCCCGTGACTTGTTTACCGAACCTAAAACTGACTTTACTCCGTCATATTTTTCTGACCATTTTTTACATGGATTCGATCCCCTACGGGTTTATTGTTTATAATAATTAATAATGATAATCAATGTTGCCGCTGCCGCTGCAGGTTTTATCAGTCGTGAATACGGATGAATCACACTATGGAGACGCTGATGTATCCAGTTGTGTAAATTTGTGCCAAAGTAAACCATGCCTGATGCCCTGGCAATAAATAGGCATTTGGGTATTAGCAATAAATAGGTATTTGGGTATTAGCAATAAATAGGTATTTGGTACATGACTGTTGTACTCTGCCTATAAAATTATTCCATTCTGGGGAAGATGATCAAAGGATCCCAGGAAATAAGCAAGTGGCTTTATAATTATAATACTAATAATAATTTTATTTCTACAACTACATGTACAAGGTATACATGCATAGCTTACATCAATGACATACTACTATATAGAAAGGCGCTTGTTATGCAGAGCATTTCGGACAAATTAGGTCAATTTTGTTTCCAGGATGCAACCCACACCCAGGCACTATTTTACCCAGGCACTCATTTTACCCAGGTACCTATTTTACTGATGGGTGAACATATGCAGGTGCCTTAAGGAAACACGTCCTATCGTTTCCACCCAAACCGGGAATCGATCCCCGGACCTCAGTCCTCCCTGTGTGAGCTGAGTGCGCTAGTAACCGAGCTATTGCTATCCGGGGTTACCAACCTCTGGGTTAATAATCAATATAAAATCAACGAAAATAAGATAGATACAGAGTTTGTGTATACATGGAGGGTGAGCTGGGAAGTGTGATAGGAGAAGAATAGGGTTACTAAAATATAAATACACCAAATAGCGTAGCTATCCGTCCACATACACACACATGTCAAAGAAACTTGCATTTCAAATGGCTAACTAAGATTCGTAGCTAAAATGGTTGCTAGTAACAAGTTTATTCAGGTATACACTGGAACTTCATTTCTGCAGCTGTGTTTTGTTTCATTCAGAATTGTTTTTGCATTGCCTGATAGAATTATGTCCCTCTCATCATATGAGCCGACGTGAGGCTATTATTATGACTTCCCAGAGAGACCAAGGTGAGGCTGGTTAAACACTGGCGGGATTCCTGCTGGCGGTAACCTCATTGGCAGAACCTCGACGGAAACCTCACTGACGAGAGAGTGGAACATGGACCTGTTGGCCTACCACACTCCTCTCTTTCTTGTGTATTGTTTACACTAACATTTACTTATAATCAATCCATCAACACGGAGTTACCTAGAGGCAGCATTTATTTTTAAATGAATCCACTCCAAGAGGCAGTTAATAATAGTAGTTACACTAACTTCTAAGTGGGGTAGTTTGGATGATTGAATGCCAGTTTCTCTTAATTACTCCATTAAGCAGTGTCCCCTGTTTACGACGTTCGCATTATTTTTCCTAAGGCCAATTATGCAGACTGATTGGCGTTTGAGTAAACACGGAGGAACTGTTTCGGATGTTAATGTAGCGCGTGTGATGCTTAATGAGACGGAGATGTATCGCAGGCTTCACCACACATCAACATCCAGACGTAAACTAGTACTATAAATGATAGACACAAAAAGCAGTAACTGGTAATTTTATTTAGATAGCGTCATGTTTGTCCAGGCGAAACGTTGTCTGGATAAAAGTTCCAATTACTGTTTTTGTGCCTCTCAAGTTACGACTCGTCGGTATTTTTATGCCATCTATTGTTACAACCAGGTACCTGGAAACATCTTACAGTGGCCAAACATCAAAACCTGGAGGCAATAAGGTACCTGGAAAATATATTACAAGTGCCCACACACTAAGACATGGATATACAAGTTACTTAGAAAATCTTACAAGTGGCGGCCTCACTTAACAAGTTTCTGCTATACCCTCCAGGCCTGACAAACAATATAAGTCTTTCAGCACTTTTAAAGTTATCAGGAGGAAAAGAAGATAATCAAGTGAGATTATGCAGCGATAATTTATTGATTATAAAAATAATCATACAAGAAAAACATTTTTTTGTCAAATATATTTTGAGAGAGAGAGATAGGTTCGTCAGACACCAGACAGGTGTTTCGACGCGGGTCTTAGTCAGATGATGACAGAAAATCTATATAAACGTCTGTTATAAATAACTGCATATCCATAACATAATGTTACCATTATACGACTTATGATAACCTGACTAATCCTTAATGAAGCGGAAGCTTACTCAAATATAGAAATTATACAAATCTTAAAATTTGAAACTTTTTTATTATAATAATTAAATTTGAAAACATGCTGCCTTGGATGATATTAAAGCGATATCCAAGTTTAACATTTATATATTTTTTTTTTTTAAATCTAGTATATTCTGATTAAAAAAAGAAAAAAAAATGTAATATCCGAAATAAGAAAGATACAGGAGATAAAATATGATGAAGCAACGGTAAATGCAACGGAAACGTTGTATAAATTATTATAGCTAGAGTTGTCATATTCTTGTCGTAAATGCTGTAAACATGGGGATGAAGATGTATAAGCCGCTTGTTTTTATCTACTGTATAATGGCAGTAGTTCATCACGTTCTATGTGGCCCTTCAGATGAGACAGAGATATATAAACACGCGTGATCCTCCTTTTTTAATCATCTCAAGTTTACGCTAAGGAACTCAAATAAGATGCTAACCATCACTAGGGTAATCTTACATTGCGCCACGTCCGGTTCTGGGATGTACTGGTGGTGGCAGCGCAGTTAACCTCTAGGGAAAAGCCACACACTCACTAATTCACTGACATAAAATATACACAAGCTCAGTGAGCAAACAAAGGAAGAAAGTAATTACCAGAAATTTAAATCCAGAAAAAATACAGGACCTTTTATTATGAACGTACCTCTTACAACATGAAGATGATACAACCACTTTACTAATGCAACAAAGCATCACCACATGCAATGCCACCACACATTTTAAAAGACAGCAACCTTTCCTAGGGTCGGCCTAGGAAAGGTTGAGGGAGGGGTAAAGGTGGTTTTGTGTGAAGGGCTTGGACTTCCAGCAAGCATGTGTGAGCGCATTTGGATAGTAGAAGGGAGACAAATGGTTTTAACACTTGACGCTGTTGGAGTGTGAGCAAAGTAACATTTATGAAGGATTCAGGAACGGCAGGCCGGACTTGAGTTCTGGAGATGGGAAGCTATGCCGGCACCTGAAGGAGGGGTGCTAATGTTGCAGTTTTATAACTGTAGTGTAAAGCACCTCTGGCAAGACAGTGATGGAGTGAATGATGAGAAAGTTTTCTTTTCGGGCCACCCTGCCTTGCGGGAATCGGCCGATGTGTTAATAAAAATAATAAAAATAATTATAGTTAACATAAACTGAATATTGTTATAGAATTATTTCATAGCATTTGATTATACTGCAGTAAAACTTGACATTTTATTTTATTTTTTATAATTTTTAATTAAAATTTTATAGTGACTGCTTTTAATATTTTTTTATTGCTGTTTGTTTACTACCTGTGTGAAGTAAATAATAACCCATAAGCAACATACTGATCACTATATACAAAGATGGTACAACCAACATGCTAATTCTCAACAGGTCCCACTACATACGTCTCACCGCACAAGTATAACTTAACGTATGATCTAATGAAAATAGTCCAGGAACAATGAATAAAATCGAGGCTCAAGAAGTATTATTTCCTTGAGGAAACAGATTTATTTAAAAAAGCCGCAAACTCTTGTAAAGCATGTTTTCGATAACCGAATACTTTCAACCAAATGTTTAATAACGTCATTATAACCAGCTTGCTTAAAAAAAGCCTCTATTTAGGAGCAATACCCGCAGGTACAAGCTACATAAATACAGTATAATTGCAATAATTTGGCTTAATTTAAAGTAACAAGTCATGCCTACTGAATACCACATACCTGTATGTCTGTAAGTGTTAACAGCAACAGCCTGCTTGACGAAGCAAGTCATTTTCCAATGTGTTGTACAAGCTACCAAATATAAATAATATTTAATAAGACTTACCTTAAATCGATAAAACAAGAGACCTGAATATTTCTTGGGTGAGTTTAGGTGCTCATGTTAACAATATAAATTATAACGAGCAAGACGAGGGTACAAAGTGCATAAACACCTAAGTAATTTCGATGACCACACAAAAATTGTAAGCCAAATAAATTACGAGGACAATCGAGAGATCTTAAGAATGATTAGAATAGGTTTACATTTTGGTCGGAAAAGATACAGTTTAGTGTGATTGGTGCCAAGTCCCAGTCCTGGGGAATGAAAAATACTTTTCCTCCAGTAAAATAAATATTGTAGAATTTAATGAAACTGAATAGGAAAGGATTTGAAGTTCTGTTTAGCTGAAATCTGTAGCCAAGGAAGCGCTGCCTATGTTCACAATAAGCCTTATAGACTGTTTGGATTTATATGAAGAGATATAAACAAACGAGACTCTACGGCAATATTGCAGCCATGATGTCTGAGGGAAGATATGACTGAGATAGATAGGCATAATACCACTCTTAAGAGAAAAACCTAGAAAGGGGGAACCAGGAAACTTAAAGGGCCTCATCCAAGGAATTGAACCTACCAGTCTCTTCTCTGGATCAAACTCTGATTACTTCGGATTCTTTCAGGATGTATGACCCCTATGATTAGCGCTTCCTCTTGAATATAACGATAGTAATCTGACAGATAACAGGCCATAAAAAAAGCATACTGAAGGAGTGATTAACAACTACATGCCATCCCCCTCCTCCAACAAAAATTGAAAAAAAGTTTCATATTTAAACAAACTCACATATTAAGATAGTGTATGAAGGACCAAGAGTGAAAGGCCAACAAGGAGTCACGTCTCCATTTCACGGCACTCCTTTTGCATGCTACAATTATTATTATAATCAAATAGAAGCGCTAAACCACAGGGGTTATACAGCGCTGCAGGTTATTGCAGGATGCAGGAGAGGGTTGTAAGAGGGAGATGGACGATTAGTAGGGCATGGGAGTGCAAGATGACGGTGGATTGCAGGGAGGAGGGTAAAGATCTGAGGTAGGAAGGGACTGAGGAGGCTAGAGGTAGAGCACCTTCAGAGTTTGTAGTAAGTCAGTTTCTGTCAAAATAATGAGAGAGTCAGATTAAAGGAGGGGCCATCTGCAAGAAGGGAA
>WNWK01051262.1:0-12541 GCA_009830355.1 Cherax destructor
CCACGCATAAACCGCTGTCCCTAGGTAAAAATTTAATGTTCTTGAATACAAGAACTGCGCAGTCCCCTGTTTCTGGACCAGAACATCAAATTCTTACCTGCTCGTGTAACTTTGAGCGATGGTGTTGGCTCCACCATAACGGCGGAAATGCTCTTGATTGTAGAATGCCGCTGAAGAATCACCGTCTTGTTTCGGGAGTTCACTTGCAATTGTCCTACATTTTCCTTTTGCAGTCTGAAGCTGCATACTTTGAATATACTACAATGTTGAGGGTTATTACTAAACGCGCTGGAACAGAGTTCTTATCTTATTTCCGACGTTAGTGGAGATTAAATGATATAACGGACGCGAACGGTAATGTCTATGTTGATTTACGTCGCCCGCGCCGCATGACCCCTAGAGTCGTATGACCTGCTCTTGCGGTGGCCAAATTCAATCTGCCCGCTTGTGCTGCCTTTTGCAGTCTCGGCAGCCATGTGGTGCCACGAGGTGCCCGTGGTGCTGTGGTCAGCACACTGTGACACACTGTTGACAGTACATCTGGCTTGAATTAAATTGTTTATGCAGCCAGACGTGCCTCCTCTGGCCCTTTCCTAAGGGTGGAAAGGGTGAGGGCCCTTACCAAGGGTAGTAAGGGCGCATACCCCCCTCCTTTGGAGAATTTTCTCCACAGTAGGAGATCACCAGGGAAACTAATCTGGTCAACAACGAGAAAGGAAGCTGTAAAATCTCTACCCTGGATAGTGAAGGTAAGAGAAGTCTGACCTCGAACACGTAGACTAGAACCGGCCACACCACTAAGGGATGACACATGAGTTGGTTCTACGAAATTGACACGTCGTATCTTCTTATCTTTGAATAAACTAGACCTTATAATGTTGACTTGTGCTCCCGAGTCCATGAACACATGAACGGGCGCATTAAAAACAGATGCTTGTACAAGGGGACCTATTTTTGCACTGGAATTGATATGCAAGCACGAAGGAAGGTTTTCATCAGAGATATTTTCTTCAAGGAATGCGTCATCAACGTTTTCATCAGCATAGGTATGTTCTACATCATCCCCAAAAACATCTTCGTCCACGACATGTGAAGCAACATCATCAACGAGACATTCTTCTTCAAGACTGCTTAAAGCATTGAAGGAATTAGAGACGGGGATTGAGTACTCATTCTCACCTACTGTCACAACTGGTCGAGTTGACTGGGGCGCACGTATTCCCCCGAATTGGGAAAAGTCGCTTGGGACTGGTTATTGGCTGTGGAACCACGACCTCTATTTCCTCTCCTGGATCTGCGGCTAGAACGACCACGGAAAGATCATGCCCTGAGGTTATATAGAGCATTACACGCAGATGTCTCATGACCATGAATTCTATGATATTCACAGTATGGCAAGTCTTTTTGGTAGTCGTCTGTACGGCGTTTCTTATTGGTACTGTCAGGACAATTAACTGCGATATGTCCACGGTAACCGCAGTTATAACAAATTCTCTGGCTATGAGAACTAAACTTACTATAGACACTACGCGATTTATACTGGCTTGGGGCACTAGCTTTGACTGATTTCGGTGCTGGTTTATTTTGCTCAGGTGCCGTGGCACAAACGAGGGGCTGTGCTGCGTGAGGTAGAGTTACATAGTTAGCCTGAACACATGGAAAAGTGCCTTGGGGACACAATGAACGAGCATGGCCAAAAACTTTAAGTAGTTTCATCTCCGCATTCGGAGGATTCTCATCATAAGCACATATAGCAGAACGTGGCAACATCTCTTTGACTACTCCAAAGGCAGCTATTTTAGCAAATATATGTGCATACTCTTTAGCTGGTTCAGGTGCAAAAGTAGAGGATTTAACGGTATTGACAAAGGACATGAAGAGAGTATCTAATCGAGATGCAAAGGAACTCAAGGGCTCACCAGGCATTATTGTCGCATTAACTAGTTCACGGAGAACTTTATAAGAGTCAGTCGGTGCTTGTGGCACTAGAAAAGAACGAATCGTTTCTTCATACTCTGACCACGTAGTAAGGTCTTTGAAATCCTGCATTGCAAGGAGGTCAACAATGTGGCTTGCAGCAGGAGACCAGTGTAGCGCTTCAGTCGCAAGGCGGATAAGGGATTCCTCAGAAGGAGGACCTTTTGAGAGAGCAGATGCCCGTGAACGTACGGCGGCAAACCATGCATCGAGGGATTTTTCATGGCCATTGAACAGAGGTAAAGCATCAGGATCACGAAGGAAACTATATTGACTCTGTGGCTGGGTAGGTCTAGCATTCGGTAAATGACTATTATGAATTTCAGCAGGAATTGTTTGAACACTAAGGGACTGAATGCCATTATTAGCTACACTACTTTGAGGTAAGTGAGACATACTTGCAAAGAAAATTGCACAAAGACTAATTCAGGTAAAAATGAGAATGGTAAAATATTCACAGTACACAATTAGTTAAAATGGGAATTAAGAAGTCATTGAATTAGATGCAGAAAAGGGGTTAAAACAACTAATGTACACTGCATAAGAAGGTAAAACTCACTGATTTTTTACTGTAAAATTTAAGGAATTACTTTACAAATTGCAATAAAAGGCAATATGAATACTGTATGGATTAACTGCAAAAATGATCTCTCTCTACTAGAATTCAAACAAAAGTACTAGATGAGAAATAATAAATCAATGCAAAGTGGAATTACAATCAATAAAATTGTATTCAACTGGAAAAATACTGGAAAACAAATTTTCTTAAGAGAAAATGACACTAGAATTTAATATGCATTGCTGGCTGAAGAATTAACTATGATGCTGACAACTTGCATTGAATTATTAGCAATTTTCAGGATAACACTGAGTAAAATAGAATAAAGTGCACAAAACTGAGTGCAAAAATAACAAGAACAAGTAATCACTACTGGAGAATAATTTTAAAGTGTAATCAATGTATGGTATTGTATAGACAATTTACTGCATCAATTAAAAATCAATGTTGCACTGGGCACAAGGAGAATGAACACTTTAACTCTTAGTTCAATTAAGAAAACTAATGAAAATGAGTATAATGAATATTACTTTACATATGAAGGTTAAGAGTGAATTTGTTCAAGGAATTATTGATAAGATCAACACAAAGACAATAATACACAAACTGAATTAAAATAAAAACTTACAGTTTTGCAGAATACACAACACAATAAGATTCAGTCAGTGAATGTGATAGTTTATGCAACAAGATCTTGCATGTAAAAATATGTATAAAGAGATAGTTCTTTCTTCAGACAAAATATGTTCAATAAACAGGTTCTGCAAAATTAAAAAAAAAATGAGGCACAGGTTGACACAAAAATGTAAACTGTCTGTTGAACTAAAACATGTGAGATACTGGCACAAAAATTTAATGGGACACACTGAATGGCACACAGGAAAATGAAATATGCAACTAGGAACACTGGGGCATAAACAATAAGGAACTATGCACAGACACTGCATAAAAACACAAGGGAATGCACTGGGAGAAAAATGAAGGGACAGGGAATTAATGCACAACACTGCAATAATATCACAACACTGAAATAATAATGAATTAATCAAATACTGCACACAAAAACAATAAAAATTGGCACACAAAGTACTTACTGCAGGATCAGAAAATTACACAAGGAACATAGATTAAAAAAATGAGACACGAAGCACATGAAAAAAAACTGTAACAGATTATATAAATGAATTTGCAACTGAAAACACAGGTCTTTAAATGTCACTAAGAAAATTCACTGCTTAAATGTCTCACACACACGAATTTCTATAATAGAATAGAGTCTAATGATGAATGAACGACGAGTGTAGGTGGAGAGAAGATATTTCTGGTCGTTGACTGCTGACGGTCTTTAGAAATGCGCTTACCGAAGAACTCACACAGCAAGCTTTTACGTTGGCGCTCTGGGATGAAGGAGACACTCTCGACTTGCTATGTGAGCCGAAACAATGCTGCTGGTACCCCAGATAGGGTAGAAAATACCACAAAATTTTGCTGGTAGGAGTAGTGTGAGCAAGTGGTATCTTTGTTTACAGCAGCGTGGGTGGTGAGTGGCGCGGCGGATGACGTCACTGCTGCCTGCCGCTGGCGGTGGGCGATGACGTCACGGCGTTCGGCCAGTACACTTAATTCTCACGGCCTTGGAACACTAACCCAGGTGGCTTTTGCACAATAAGCCACAGGAATGGTGAATATCACTCTGACAAGCGTCCAACTTGTAGCACAGAGCGATTGGAGACAATACTGCAAGGAACTGGCTTGCTGAAGAAACGACTGGCTTACTTGTATAACTGGCTTTCTGGAAGAGGCTGGCTTAGCTCTTTGGACTGGTGGACCTGAATGCTCTTACTTGCACACAGCAGTGAAGAATTGGGTGGATGGCAGGAGACACTGGATGACTATAGGCTGGCTTAGGCTCTTCCCATAAACTGGCTTACTTTTTGGCTAAATTGCAAAACCCAGATCAACTCTTCGGAGGTTTACTTGCAATTAGAAGCCAGAAGACTGGAGACAATGCTTCAGAAGAGTCTTGGATGACGACACCGGCTGAGGGTAGTGAGGTAACGGCTGGTATGACGCTGGTCCGGGAGACGCTCGAGGCAATCACACCGGCTCTTCCTCTTCTTGTTAAATCTGCTCAGATTACACAAAATCTAGGCCCACAAGCTGCCACCATTTGTGTTGTGGGTTTTTTTCATAGATTTGGTAATATTAACAGACGATGAGCTTGGTTTTTGGTAGCGTTTAATGAGGCGTTGGATATATGGGAGCTGAGAGCCTATGCCTGTGTCCGCCTGCTAGGTCTACTCGGATGGTACTCCCTACTGGGACTGCCCGGCACTGAGGCATTCAAAAGGCAGGCCTATCATTGGCTAACACAAGTCACATGGTAATCACGTGAACAGCTATGGCGCAGCCGTTAGAAGTACGAACCGTACAAAAGCAAAAGACTCGACAGGAGATGCAACATTCCCAAAATGAAAAGCAGGGGCGCCACGAGTACACTGAGAGACAACACAATAAGTATCAGGGGCCTAAGACTGTTCAACTGCCTCTCAGCATACATAAGGGGGATTACCAATAGACCCCTGCCTGTCTTCAAGAAGGCACTAGGCAAGGCACCTAAATACAGTATCTGACCAACCGGGCTGTGATTCGTACATCAGTTTGCGTGCTGCTAGCAGTAACAGCCTGGTTGATCAGACCCTGATCCACCACGAGGCCTGGTCTCAGACCAGGCAGCGGAAGCGTTGACCCCTGAAACCCTCTCCAGGTATAATAGAAAATTTTAGAAAGGACCTAATTTTAAATGAGTTCTTGCTAATTGGCCAAGTTTACCTAATCGGCACGACATATATATATATATATATATATATATATATATATATATATATATATATGCAAGAAAACCACTATGAAAAAATAGAAGAATTCCAAGCGCTTTCGTGACTACTCACATTATCAAGGAACTATAACAGGAAACATGACAAGGAGGGCTTATATAAGGGCCGAGACTACACCTCACAGTCACATCACACTAACAAAGACTACACCTCACAGTAGCGTAACATCTCACGACTCTGTGAAGAGGAACATAAGAAAGGACCTGAAACTCTTCCCAAGAATTAAGATTAGTCCAATTTATCATTAAATTCTTTCCAAATTTTATTAATTATAAATGAATCCAATTTATATAAACCAAAGAAATATTCATATTATTTTCAAAACTGCTTTTAATGAAACATGATTCTATTATATTTCTCTCAACCATGGACTTGCTTGATACAACCTTCTCAGCATTTTGAAAATCAATTGGATGGTTAAAATCTCTCACATGAATAAATAGAGCATTAGAACCTTGTCCAGTTCTAATGCTATATTTATGTTGTTTTAATCTTAGTTCAAGACTTTTACCAGTTTGACCATAATAACTTTATCGCATATTTTACAGGAATCTTATAGACACATCCGTCAGCATTTTGGGGAATTTTTATCAAAAGTCTTTTTACTGTATCAAGATTTTTAAATACAACTTTGATATTAAAATTCTTAAGAAAGGAAGGCATATCAACCAAGTTTTCATGGTAAGGGAGAACCAACATATTTTGGTTGAATAAGGTTGGTTGTCCCTTTTTGGATTGTAAAGTATTCCTAGCTATTTTAAAAGATTTATCAATTATGTTTCTTGGGTATTTTAAATCATTAGCTATTTCATAAATTTTAGAGATTTCTTCATCTATGAACTCTGGACTACAAATACGTAAAGCTCTCAAAAACATTGAAGAAAAACCGACACTTTAACTCTATCTTGATGTGAAGAGTAATAGTGTACATAGGAACAATTATTTGTAGGTTTTCTGTAAATTTTAAATTTACACATCTTCACATCAAGATAGAGTTAAAGTGTCGGTTTTTTCTTCAATGTTTTTGAGAGCTTTACGTATTTGTAGTCCAGAGTTCATAGATGAAGAAATCTCTAAAATTTATGAAATAGCTAATGATTTAAAATACCCAAGAAACATAATTGATAAATCTTTTAAAATAGCTAGGAATACTTTTTACAATCCAAAGGACAACCAACCTTATTCAACCAAAATATGTTGGTTCTCCTTACCATGAAAACTTGGTTGATATGCCTTCCTTTCTTAAGAATTTTAATATCAAAGTTGTATTTAAAATCTTGATACAGTAAAAAGAGTTTTGATAAAAATTCCCCAAAATGCTGACGGATGTGTCTATAGATTCCCTGTAAAATATGCGATAAAGTTTATTATGGTCAAACTGGTAAAAGTCTTGAACTAAGATTAAAACAACATAAATATAGCATTAGAACTGGACAAGATTTTAATGCTCTATTTATTCATGTGAAGATTTTAACCATCAATTGATTTTCAAAATGCTGAAAGGTTGTATCAAGCAAGTCCATGGTTGAGAGAAATATAATAGAATCATGTTTCATTAAAAGCAGTTTTGAAAATAATATGAATATTTCTTTTGGTTTATATAAATTGGATTCATTTATAATTAATAAAATTTGTCCTCTCTTGAGCTACTCGAAGAAGATGTCCTCTCTTGAGCTACTCTACCAGCAGCTGAAGGAAGAACTGAGGGTAGCTAAGCTTGAGATACAGCGACTGACTGAGGAAAACAAGAGGATTCGTAGTAATCCTCCTGTTGAGAATCCTCAAGCCAGGAAAGGAACCTGGACAGTGGCTAAAACGCATGGGACAAAGTTAAGGCTCAAGAGGACGGGTGGAGAGGTAGAAACAACGAAGACCCAGGAGAATGTTGTGGAAACATCGAACCCATTCTCCGTGCTACCCGATGAATGTGAGTCGACTTCTGGGAGCGTCACGACGAAAGACACAAAGGAAGGTAAAAACATTGTTGTTGTTGGGGACAGTCAGGTTAGGTACATGGATAGGGCTTTCTGTTTGATTGATAGGAGTAGGAGACAGAGGGTTTGCTTTCCTGGGGCTGGGATGGAGGATATTGTTAGCCGTCTGGACGACATCATGAGAGGTAATGGGAGCAATCCTATTATCTGTCTCAGTGCTGGAGGCAACGATGTTGGCAGACGTAGGAGTGAGGACCTGACTAGAAGGTTTAGGTCAGCAATAGACATAATTAGGAAGAAGGGTGGGAACCCTGTCATATGTGGTATTTTGCCAAGGAGAGGAGTTGGAAATGAATGGCTGTCCAGGGCAATTGGTGTTAATTGCTGGCTGGACAAATACTGTAAGGAAAATTCAGTAACATTCATTGACAACTGGGACATCTTCTATGGCAGAAATGACATGTATGCCAGGGATGGGGTTCACTTATCCAGGTCTGGGGTGGGGGCACTGGCAACTGCAGTGGAGGGAGCTGTTAGGGCTTTAAACTAGAAATAGTTAGTGGTATGGGTTTTGGGGGGAAAACAGAGAAGTCCCAGTGTAGTAATATTATAAGTTGTAGGAGAACTAGTAATAGGCAGAATAAGGTGGATAGTGGAAAGCTAGTGACACTAGATGACAAGGACAGTAATAGGTATAGTGGAAAAAAAGAGATGAGCAGGAAGGGTAAAGAGAAAGGAGGGTCTCTAAATATATATTACACCAATAGTTGTAGTGCTAGAAATAAGATGGACGAGTTGAGATTAGTTGCAAGTACGGGTAATATTGATGTTTTTGCAATAACTGAGACATGGTTTAATATGAAAAATCGGGACTTGCCTGCCGAATGTCACATTCAGGGTTTTAAATTGTTCCGAGTAGACAGAAGTATCGGGAAAGGGGGTGGGGTGGCACTCTATGTCCGTGATCATTTAAATTGTTGCATAAAAACGGGTATAAAGTCTGAATTAACACATACAGAGTCTGTCTGGATAGAATTTTCAGAGGGGTGTGAAAAATTGATTTTAGGCGTGATTTACCGTCCTCCAAACTTAGATAGGGAACAAGGGAGACTACTTTGGGAGGAAATTGTTAAGGCCACAAGACACGATAACGTAGTAATTCTAGGGGACTTTAACTTTAGTCAGATTGATTGGAATTTCATGACAGGGAATTTAGAATCTAACGACATTTTAGAAGTAGTTCAGGATTGCTTTTGAAGCAGTTTGTAACAGAACCTACAAGGGAAATAACCTACTTGACTTGGTTCTGGCAAGCAAGAAACCCTTGTTAATAATTTAGAAATTACAGAGGAACTCGGCTCAAGCGACCACAAGTCAATTACCTTTAGCATTGAATGGATGTATGATAGTAGGGATAATTCAGTAATGGTCCCAGATTTTCGCTTAGCAGATTATAATGGACTTAGAGAACACTTATCAACTGTGGACTGGGGTGAAGAAGAGAGTATCAATATGACAGTTTTCTTAACACTATACAGGCTGCCCAAAGAACATTTATCCCGTATAAAGAAATTAGATCAAGTAGAAATGACCCAAAATGGATGAATAATAGGCTCAAATATCTTTTAGGGCAGAAGAAAGGAATTTATAGGCGCATAAAAAGAGGTGAGGGTCATCTTATAAATCAGTATACTGACATTAAGAGGACGTTAAAAAGGGAATAAGAAAAGCTAAACGGGACTATGAAATTAAAGTTGCTAGGGATTCAAAAACTAACCCAAAAAGTTTTTCCAGGTTTATAGAACAAAAGTTAGGGATAAGATAGGTCCCCTTAAAAATAACTTTGGGCATCTTACTGACAAGGAGAATGATATGTGCTCTATTTTTAATAATTATTTTCTCTCGGTTTTCACACAGGAAGACATTAATAATATCCCAGTAATTAATTTTTACAGAGGCCCAGAAGAAGATAAATTATGTAATATCACAGTCACTAGCGAAATGATTATGAAACAGCTGGACCGACTGAAACAAAATAAATCGCCGGGTCCTGATGAGCTTTTTGCAAGGGTTCTTAAGGAATGCAAAATGGAACTCTGTGAACCAATATCTAACATTTTTAATTTATCTCTTCAAACAGGTGTAGTGTCTGATATGTGGAAGATGGCTAATGTAATTCCTATTTTTAAAGCAGGGGACAAGTCACTACCGTCAAACTACCGCCCAATAAGCCTGACCTCAATTGTAGGCAAATTACTAGAGTCAATTATAGCTGATATTATTAGAAGGCATCTAGATAACCATAATTTGATTAATGATACCCAGCATGGATTCACGAGGGGCCGTTCCTGCCTATCTAATTTATTAACCTTCTTCAGTAAAGCTTTTGAGGCTGTTGATCACGATAAAGAATTCGATATTGTTTATTTAGACTTTAGTAAGGCTTTTGATAGAGTACCGCACCAGAGACTGTTAAAGAAAGTGGCAGCTCATGGCATTGGGGGAAAAGTGCTGTCATGGATCGAGTCATGGCTCACCAATAGGAAGCAGAGAGTGTGCATAAATGGGGTTAAATCCGAATGGGGACTTGTAACAAGTAGTGTTCCACAGGGATCAGTCTTAGGCCCATTGTTATTTATAATATATATCAATGACCTTGATGAGGGAATTACTAGTGATATGAGTAAATTCGCGGACGACACGAAGATAGGTAGGATAATTGATTCAAACATAGATGTCATAGAACTTCAGGAACATAAGAACATAAGAACATAAGAAAGGAGGAACACTGCAGCAGGCCTGTTGGCCCATACTAGCAGGTCCTTCACAATCCATCCACTAACAGAATATTTGCTCAACCCAATTTTCAAAGCTACCCAAGAAATAAGCTTTGACAATTCTACCCACTCATGCAGAGTCCACTCAAATCCAACCCTCTCACTCATGAATTTATCCAACCTAAATTTGAAACTACCCAAGGTCCTAGCTTCAATAACCCTACTAGGCAGACTGTTCCACTCATCAACTACCCTATTTCCAAACCAATACTTTCCTATATCCTTTCTAAATCTAAACTTATCTAACTTGAATCCATTATTGCGGGTTCTCTCTTGGAGAGATATCCTCAAGACCTTATTTATATCCCCTTTGTTAATACCCATTTTCCCCTTGTATACCTCGATCATGTCTCCCCTCATTCTACGTCTTACAAGTGAATGTAATTTTAGGGTCTTCAATCTTTCTTCGTAAGGAAGATTTCTAATGCTATGTATTAATTTAGTCATTCTACGCTGAATGTTTTCTAACGAATTTATGTCCATTCTGTAATATGGAGACCAGAACTGAGCTGCGTAATCTAGGTGAGGCCTTACTAATGATGTATAAAGCTGTAATATAACCTCTGGACTTCTGTTGCTAACACTTCTTGATATAAATCCCAGTAATCTATTTGCCTTATTACGTACGCTTAGGCATTGCTGTCTTGGTTTAAGGTTGCTGCTTACCATCACCCCCAAGTCCTTCTCGCAATCTGTATGGCTAAGATTTAGACAAACTTAATTCGTGGTCAGAAAAGTGGCAGATGCAGTTCAATGTAGATAAATGCAAGGTTCTGAAGCTCGGGAGTGTCCATAACCCAAGCACTTATAAGTTAAATAACGTAGAACTTAGCCATACAGATTGCGAGAAGGACTTGGGGGTGATGGTAAGCAGCAACCTTAAACCAAGACAGCAATGCCTAAGCGTACGTAATAAGGCAAATAGATTACTGGGATTTATATCAAGAAGTGTTAGCAACAGAAGTCCAGAGGTTATATTACAGCTTTATACATCATTAGTAAGGCCTCACCTAGATTACGCAGCTCAGTTCTGGTCTCCATATTACAGAATGGACATAAATTCGTTAGAAAACATTCAGCGTAGAATGACTAAATTAATACATAGCATTAGAAATCTTCCTTACGAAGAAAGATTAAGCCCCTAAAATTACATTCATTTTGTAAGAGGGTGAATGGGGGGAGACATGATGGGGGTATACAAGTGGAAAATGGGTATTAAAAAAGGGGGATAAAAATAAGGTCTTGGGATTTTCCTCCCCAAGAGAAACCCAATAATGGATTAAAGTTAGATAAGTTTAGTTTTAGAAAGGATGGGGGGAAATTTTTGGGGTTTGGAAATAGGAGTTGATGAGGGGAACAGTCTGCCTAGTGGGGTTATTGAAGCTGGGACCTTGGGTGGGTTTTAAATTTGGGGTTGGGATAAATTCATGAGTGAGGGGTTTTTTGGGGGGGGGCCCCCGGCATGAGTGGGTAGTTGTCAAAGTTTTTTTGGGGGGTAGCTTTAAAATTGGGTTGAGCAAATATTCTGTTAGTGGGACGGTTTGGGAAGGACCTGTAGTATGGGACAACAGGCCTTCTGATGTTCCTCCTTTCTTTTTTCTTATGTTCTTAAAATTTAATGATAAATTGGGCTAATCTTAATTCTTGGAAAGAGTTTCAGGTCCTTTCTTATGTTCCTCTTCCCGAGTCGGGGATGTTACGCTACTGTGAGGTGTAATTTTGTTAGTGTGATGTGACTGTGAGGTGTAGTCTCGGCCCTTATATAAGCCCCCCTTTTCATGTTTCCCGTTATAGTTCCTTGATAATGGAGTAGTCACAAAGCGCTTGGAATTCTTCTATTTTTTTCCCAGTGGTTTTTTTGCATATTTTTATATCACCGTTTACTGTGATCTTTTGCAAAATATATATATATATATATATATATATATATATATATATATATATATCAATGCCCCCCCAAAAAAAACTGGTATATACAGAAAAAAATCCAGGTTTTAAAAAAAACTTTTTTATGAAAACGTTAACTTTTGTACCATAGATCAAATAAACAGTGTAAAGAATACAGGGGAAAAAAATTCAGTCTATGATTTTTTCTGATATTTCTTTTAATAAAGCCCTTTTAATTGTGGTCGGGGGCCCGTGCCGGTGTTCTTCTCTTGTTACTTCTTTTTTGTTCCCCAACAACCGATAAATATCAATTATTATTTTTCACTTGCAAAAATAACATGTAATTAAAAAAAATGTAATAATGTTGGTGGAATAAGAAAAATGTTCGCTCTTGGAAAAAAAAGGGGAAAAAATTGGGCCCTAAAAACGTCGCATTATTAGTGTCCTTCT
>WNWK01051263.1:0-12541 GCA_009830355.1 Cherax destructor
ATTGGTTCAATGGCGTGTTTGGCCCCAGTGTGAAGAAATATCTATTGGACAATAATTTGCCACTTAAGTGCCTCCTGATAATGGACAATGCTCCTTGTCATCCTCCAAACTTGGTAGAGAAAATTGTGGAGGAGTTTAAATTCATCAAAGTGAAGTTCTTGCCCCCTAATACCACTCCTCTCCTCCAGCCCATGGACCAGCAGGTCATTTCCAACTTTAAAAACTCTACACCAAAGCAATGTTTCAAAAGTGCTTTGATGTGACCACAGACATGAATATAACCCTAAGAGAATTTTGGAAAAAACATTTCCATATGCTGCATTGTGTAAACCTTATAGGTAAGGCTTGGGAGGGAGTGACTACCAGGACTTTGAACTCTGCCTGGAGAAAATTGTGGCCAGACTGTGTCCTAGAGAGGGATTTTGAAGGTTTTGGGGCTGAGCCTCAGAACCCTGAGCCTGAGCCTGAGCCTGTTGTGGAAGAAATTGTGGAATTGGGCAAGTCTATGGAGTTAGAGGCGAGTGGTGAGGATGTGGAACAGTTGGTGGAGGAGCACAAGGAAGAGCTAACCACTGAAGATCTGCAAGAGCTTCAACAGCAACTGGAACAAGAGACCAGAGGTCAGGACAATGGTTCAGAGGAGGAGGAGGAGGTGGAACAGAGATGGAAGAAATTGCCTTCTTCAGTGATTAAAGAGATTTGTGGAATGTGGAGCAAGGTGCAAGCATTTATGAATGAATATCACCCTAACCATGCTGTTGCAGGCCGTGCTGGCAACCTGTACAATGACACTGTGGTGTCCCACTTCAGGGATGTTTTAAAGAATCACCAGACACAGAGCTCCCTGGACAAATTTATTGTTAGAAAGAGGTCCAGTGACTCTCAAGCTGGTCCTAGTGGCATTAAAAGAAAAAGGGAAGTAACCTCAGAAAAGAACTTGGTTCCTGCAGTGTTAATGGAAGGATTCCCTTCCAAACACTAGCATACTACTCCACCTTCTCCTCCTCCCGTCCTCCACACATCAACAACTCTTCAATAAATGTAAGTGACATGTTATTGTACAATATTTACATGTGTATTTAGGTATTCTTCATTAAATTGTGTATTATTTAATGTCAAAAAGTTCTAAAAAATATTTTATTTAACTACTTTTGGAAGTCTTGGACGGATTAAATTTATTTCCATTATTTCTTATGGGGAAAATTGATTCGAGTAACGATTGTTTCGCCTTAAGATATGCCCTCTCTGACGGATTAATATTGTAAGTCGAGGTACCACTGTAGTAGTAATATTAGTTGTAGTAGTAGTAGCAATACAATATCGTAGAACAATCAACTTGCACATGAGTAAAAGGTTATAAAAGCTATCACTTTGGTAGCATAAAAATAGGTTAGACAAATATTTCTGCTAGTGGATGGATATGATACCAAATGATACCAAGAAACTTATAATAAAACCATAAAAACTATCCAAAAATACAATGCAGAGGTGCTGTTTTAAACCATACACACGGTCGCAGTTTGTTTTTTCCATCATGCATTGTATGGGGCAGGATTTTTGATATGGTGTATACTAACCCCACAGGTAGGGCTGTAAGCCCTTTCGCACTAAATTTGAAGCTGCTAGAATTTACATGTCATATTCGGCACAGACCCTGAGCTCAAAGCCATGATATTATGGCGTGGACTCTGAAAGGGGTTAAAAATTTATGGCATGTAAATTCAAGTTTTTTAAAAGTTTTCAAATTTCTTGGTAACATTTTTGGAGTATGCAATAAAAAAAATGTGCCAAAACAAAAGACTGCATAAAATGAGAGGTTACTGTACATGTATAATATATTCACTAAACATTGTAATAACATATTGTATGAAATCTTGAATTATTTATGCAGTAGTTAAAAACAAGAATACAAGGAATTTAAATGTGTAAGAAACTTTAAGCATGGTTGGATGATGTCAGCTGAGGCCTCGTTGTCTCTGGAGCTGTGCACAATAAATGTCAGCACCTACCACATTACCATTGCACCTCTTGATTCACAAATCCCTGTAGAAAGGACTGAGAAATTCCAAATATGTTTTGGCATGAAGAATGAAATAGCAACTTCAGTGGTTGGAAAGAGAGACTGTTTTTTGTTGATACAAATGTCATGTTGAAAAGATTAAAAACACAATATCTAAAGTGTCCTGTAAATGCACTCTGGAACTTTACATTTAGTACCACTATATCTCACATGTTTCAACGTACATTTCTACAATTTTGTCATTATCTTTAAATCTTTATATATTTGTATTGTTCATTCAGTTTATTTTTTACAAGTTTTAGTAAAATATTTCATACTTTCTTGCTTTTATTTGCTATTGCTGTCTCAAAACTGCTTCCTTCCTTCCTCCTTACCTTTATACGTACATTTTTGACCTGTTGTAATTTTTAGTAAATATCTGGGTTAGCACATTACTTATTTTTTTTTTTTGTGTGTGTGTGTGTGTGTGCTTTGTCTGTGCCTGTGTGTGTGTGTGTGTCTTTGTTGTGTGGGAGAATATGAGAGACTAGGGTTCATGACAGTAGAAGTGTGATTACTGGGGAGTAAGTAAAGAGCTGCATTAATTGGTATATTTTCTGGTTACACAAAACAGATTTCAAAGGATGTCATATTCTCTTTAATAATAATATAATAATAATAATAATAATAATAATTTTTATTTCAATGCATGTTACAAGTGTACAATGTTATTGGTAGTTACAAATATAATACAATTATAAAACTGTAATGCAAGGAGAGCCACTGGCATGCCATGGCATTAGGGGCAGTTTATTCTAGAGACTTATTCACTAAGTACTTAATGCTAAAGAAATTGATTGAGTTTATTCTAGTTCTATATTATTTAAATTATTAAATGGTTATACATACTATTTAAAGACAATACAAGAGAAATTGGTTGAGTTTAATCTAGTTGTAGAATTTATTTCAAATTACAGTATGTTGATGCTATACTAGTATAATAACAATACTAGAAATAGTTTTTAGAGTTTCATCTAGGTATATATTTTATTTCAAATTAAGAAAATGATGATACTATAAGATTTTAAATGACAATATGATGATATGAGATTGCAACAAGTGTTAATTAAGGAGGATGAACATATCAAAATGAGATCTTCTTAAGTAAAATAATATTGGGTTTGGAAGTTTGTTACAGTATGAGTATTTAGTATAGGGTGAGTAGGTGACTTTTGAGAAGAGTCTTGAATTGATTTTCCGACAAGGTTAACTTGATATTTACTGGTAATGAATTCCAGATTTTGGGGCCCTTTATGTGCATAGAATTTTTACATTGGTTAGTATGGACTCGGGGTATGTCAAATAGTGATCTGTGTCTTGTGTCATGTTCGTGGGACCTATTAAAGTTGTTGAGGAGAATTCTGAGCGCAGGGTTAATATTAGCATGTAGAGTTTTATGTATGTAGAAGGCACATGAATAGGTATGAATATTTTTTATGGTGAGTAGTTTTAAGGTTCTGAATATAGGTGGAGTATGCTGTCTAGAGTGGGAATTTGTTATCATCCTGACTGCAGCCTTTTGCTGGGTTATGAGTGGTCTAAGGTGATTTAATGTTGTTGAGCCCCATGCACAGATTCCATAGGTGAGATAAGGGTAGATAAGAGAATGATATAGTGCAATAAATATGCCATTCAATCAATTTGAATAATTTACTAGGGATTCCACAAACATATTTTCATATGTAATACCATTGTTTAGTTCCATTTATATTGTACTATAGAGTTAATTATTATTATTTTGTTCAAAAACTTGCGCTAAAACTGTATGGGTCCTAAAGCACCATAGAGTTAATATTTAAAACAGATTGAGTGTAGTGCATTGTGTGCTACTGACCAGCCACTGTTATCTTTTTTTTGCAAGGCATGATGGCAGTTAATGCATTGTATGGCTGCAACACTCTGACACTTTAATAAACTAGTTTCTTAATTTGCTCATGTCAAAGTTTAGTGTTTGTACTACTGTGATGCAAGAATTGTATGAGAGTAGTGACTGATATTCAAATGTCAGCCATTGGTACCTTATTAGTTAGAAACATAGCATGTGCTCTGTTCTGATAATGCAGCATATGATTTTTAACTCGGCTAATTTCACTCTCAAAAGACTAATCATTGGATCATTATAGTATACTGCTTCATACTATTAATCAACACTAATATTTTTCAAAAGTTATATATTTCTTTTAATGCAGAACCTTTTCTGCATTTAAAAAAAATTATTAACTGCAACTGTCTTCATAACTTTTAATTATGAATAATTATTGTATTTACCACATTCATTACAATACCAGATAGTAAATTTGTCAGTGTGTGCCATAATAGTTTTCCTTTAGCTTCTCATTTGACCTTAAAGGCCATACACTCATTACAACAACAGTACACAGTATGGAGATCAGTCAGTAGCCCCATATTATTTCATAATTAGAAGGAGAATCAGTATGATTTAAAATATTTTTCATCCCCTCCAGTTGCCCCCTTTTTATAAGATTGTTAATATCAACTGAACCTCCATGTTAAAAATTCTTGATAATTGCTTATTGAATATAATATCAGAATCAGCGTGGGTAATTTGGCTCAGATACCCCTCCCTTCCCTTCACCTCAACCTTTCATTTTCTTTGGTTATCCTTGGCATCATCCTCCCACTCATATTATACTTTATTGTGTATTATCTTTTTTATTTATATTTTTCTGTGCATTACATTTTACTTAAAAAATCATTTTCTTTTCATGTTCTCTACAGAACCACTGCACTTTTCTAATTCTTTATGATCTTTTGACTTTTACTTTGTCTTCCTTCTAATACCAGTTGTACTGTATATCATCTAATTTGTCTAGTGTTATGCTTTTCTGTGTTAATTTTTCACATCTGCCATTTATACTGTTAAGGAGACTCATGCACTGTCCTCATATCCCATTCCTGTGCATATTAGTCTTCTAAGCTCATGTGCTGCTCCCAAACTGCATTTATTTATTTATTTATTTATTTTTTTTGCCAGAGAACTAGCCTGATTAGCTAGGCTTTTGTTCTAAGTTCTTCAGTAGTCCTGCTTGCAGCAGTTCCTTAGGCACAGTGAATAACCATATCTTTTATAATCTAGCAGTGTGTTTACTGCTTCTTCATTTCTTCCTCTGCAGCTCTAGCCTCTTCCTGCTGCTGTTGTTTCTTTATGCTTCTTGCTTTAAAGACTTAGCAAGTGATTATTACCTTTAATAACATCTCTTCCAATTCCTGTATCTGTGATGTCTCGCTCTGCCTATCATCTTCTATGGACGCCATTTTGTTCAGGTGCATGGATGGCATGCAATTGGCTTGTTGTTTAAACGTAGATTTTTCACAAAATCTTTTTCGCAATCCAAATGTCTTCCCTGAAGAAAGTTGATACATGTTACATATTTTGATTAACATTGTTTTTAATTTTAAGATTTAAAGTTTGTTCACTTGAGCATTATTTGAATGACAGGTAGTAATGAATCTAGATTAATATCCTTAATCATAGTTTAAATATTTGCTTATTTTCTTCAGTGTCCCATCTCCAGTAAATAAAAGAAAAATAAATAATATTTAAATATTGATAGCTTCTTCCCTAATAAATAAAAAGTTTCCAATTATTGCAAATATACAGTACCATCATATTGATATGTTTTCACTTAAATCTGGAAGCCAATAAGTAGATAATAATACCTAATGCTATACAGTATTTAAAGATTGAGCCTATAAGAGTCCTTAGGAGAGTTGTTGCGGCAACCCACCTTGACCTTACTAACTACAACCACTATAACTACCTCCTTCTGGACTGGAGCTGTTCTCGTTTCTGTCACGTTTTTCGTCTTGATCTCTTTTTACCTGCCGCTGATGCCTGCCACCCGCCGCCCTCGTTTGGTTGGTCGGCTGGCTGGCTTCTTGTCCACCCCGTTGGCTGCTGGATGGCTCGATCTACCACCACCACTACTACAACCACAACCAAAACCACCAATACCACCATCGCTGTCACTAATCAACCAACCATCTGCCACCACCTGACAATTGACTACTGACTGTTCTTACCATATGAACAAATAATCACTACTATGACCGTTTTTATTATAACTACACTGTCACAACTACATCTGATACTACTATACTATACTATCGATACTGCATTTTTAATACTTTTAACTTCAAAATTCTAATAATAATTTAATTTAATTATAAATATCAAATACACAAACATAATAAACATCACCTCCTTGCCATAAATATTTCTTCAAACATTCCAATTATTTCCACCACTTTAATATTCACTCATGAAACATGCATTTAAAATGTCATGTAATATTATCCCTGTTACAAATGCAACAATATTGTTATTTTATCTCACTATATTACTGTTTATGCCACTATCAAAACATTTTTGTTTCTACTGCTTTAAATACTTCAACACCTTATAACACTTTTGTCAACTTTGAACTTCATAATGATTTTTTTTATTACAATCACTGTTATTATAATATTCATACCGCCATCAATGGTTGATAATACAACACTCACCACTACTGTTTCACCAACACTGCCACTGCTCCCAACATTACATCTGCCACTACTAACTACTACAACCACCATTGCCATTACCACTACTTTCTTCACCACTACCACAAATACCAATACCACCACCACTTCCACCACCACCATTACCCTTGCCACAACCACCACCATCGCCACTACTACCACCACCATCGCCAATACCACCACTGCCGTCGTTCTACTGCTGTACTCCCGCTGCCCGCTGTATCCCATTGACAAAGGATCGCTTCCGCTAGGCCCTCCGCCTCCACCCCCACGGAATGTGTCGATTAAGAAGGTTTCGGATGGGTTGGATGGCTACGTTATCTCCTGGCTGCCCCCTCTTGACACGAACATTCCCGTCGCCTACTATGACATCGAATATCGAACAGATGGATCATGGAAGAAGCTCAATGATGATCATATTGTGGGAGAAACTTCCTACAGAGGTGAGTTGCAGAATTTTTATAGAATTTTTTGCCATATAGCTAAGATAAATTTTAGTTCTATTTATACAGTATATACAGGGACAAATAGTCAAATCTATCACTTTTGAGACATAATTTTCTGATTTTTAGAAACTAAATAAAATCAGGTACCTTGCATAGGCCTAGTTCCTTGAATGGCAAATATTTTTGTTCTTGTTAATAAAATTTAAAAATATATATAAAAATTTAAAAGAAAGGTAATATGTTTAGAAAATACTACTAGTACTATTACTACTACTGCTGCTACTATTACTAATACTGCTATTGCTATTACTACTATTATATAAAGGAAAGGTTCGTTTTGAGAGACATCTAGATACAAGGTGCTGCATTTGAGGATCTACACCTATATGTAGTCTTTGTGTGTACTGTGTGTTACCTATTTATGTCCGTGCAAATATCTATCTGTAATTGTTTATTTTCAGCTAAAGGATACAAGTTATGTTCATGGTGGCCCATATATATATATATATTTTAATTTCCAGTGGTTGTAGCACTGACTACTTTCTCATACATTTCATGGCATTGTTCTAGCACTGTGAAGAAATTCCTGGTATCCTTCCATTACCTCTTCTTTCTCAGTTTGCCATTGTAGCCTCAGGTTCTCTCTGTTGATGAGTTTCAGAATTCATTTCTCTTTGTCTTATGCAGTTAATGTTTTATTTCAGTCTGTATTTTTAGTGTGGTCTGTTATCATTTTCTCTCAGTTCCATACTTGGGACTTACCCATATTGAATTCAGTTATTAACTGTTTACTCCATCTACACAATTTATCCAAGTCTTCTTGTAGTGATTTATAGTCATTTTTTTAATTTTCACATGTTAATGTTATGAATGAAAAAGAAACTGAGTAAATCAAAGTTAATAAGAGTGCAAGAGTTTTATTGGGAAGAGGTAATTCTGATTAATAAAGTTAGGTTTATCCTAGAGAACAAGAGCCTAAGAAGAAGTAGAAGTCTTTTTTTTTTTTTTTTGGTCACCCTGCCTTGGTGGGAGACTGCCAACATGTTAAAAAGAAAGATATATATTTTTTTTCAGCACGCTGGCCGTCTCCCACCAAGGCATAGTGACCCAATAAAAGAGAGAAACACTTTCACCATCATTCACACATAATCACTGTCTTTGCAGAGGCACTCAGATACGACAGTTTAGATGTCCCTCCAAACAGCCAGTATTCCAAACCTCTCCTTTAAAGTGCAGGCAATGTACTTCCCACCTCCAGGACTCAAGTCCAGCTAACCAGTTTCCCTGAATCCCTTCACAAAATATTACCCTGCTCACACTCCAACAGCTCGTCAAGTCCCAAAAATCATTCGTCTCCATTCACTCCTATCTAACATGCTCACACATGTCTGCTGCATATCCATGCTCCCTCAACACAAAACGTCTTTTACCATCTCCCTCCATCCTTTCCTAGGATTACCCCTACCCCTCCATTACAGATTTGTACACCCTCCAAGTCATTCTATTTTGCTTCATCCTCCCCAAATGGCTAAACTACTTCAGTATTATTCAGCCCTCTGAATAATACTCTTTGTAACTCCACACCTACTCCTAATATTATGCAGAGAATTCTCTACATAATATTTACACCACACATTAATAATAATAATAATATTAATATCTTTAATTACTACAAGTACATGTACATAGTGTACAGGCCTAGCTGACATCAATGACATACTACTATATAGAAAGCCGCTTATTATGCTGAGCATTTCGGGCAAATTAGGTCAGTTTTGTCCCAGGATGCGACATACACCAGTCGACTAACACCCAGGTACCCATTTTACACTGATGGGTGAACAAGGACAGTAGGTGTCTTAAGGAAACATGTCCCTAATGTTTTCCAGCCGTACCGGAGGAGATTCAAACTCCGGACCTCAGTGTGTGAGCTGAGTGTGCTAGCGATCGAGCTACGGGACACTTGACCTTAGACACAACATCTCCACTGTCTCCAGCCTCCTCCTCGCTGCAGCATTCACAAGCCATGCTGCACACCCATATAAGAGTGCTGGTACAACTATACTCTTGTAAACATTCCCTTCTTTGCCTCCATGGATAACATTTTTTGTCTCTCCAGACATCTCAATGCACCACTCACCTTTTTTCCTTCATCAATTCCATGGTTAATCTCGTCCTTCATGAAGCCATCTGCTGACAAATCTACTCCAAAATATCTGAACATATTCACTTCCATACTCCCTCCCTCCAATGTGATATCCAATTTTTCTTTACCTAACTCGTTTGATACCCTCAACCCTTCCTCAGCCTTCTGGATAATACTTTTAGTAATCCTACACCTCCTCCTAATCTCCAAACTACAGATTCTCTTCATTATATTCACACCTCACATTGCCCTCAGACACAACATCACTGCCTCTAGCCTTCTCCTTGTTGCAACATTCACCACCCATGCTTCACACCAATATAAGAGCATTGATACCACTATACTCTCAAACATTTCCCTCTTTGCTTTCATGGATAATGTCCTTTGTTTCCACACACTCCTCAGTGCACCACTCACCTCTTCCCCTCATCAGTTCTATGGTTTACCTCATCTTTCATAGACCCATCTGCTGACAAGTCCACTCCCAAATATCCGGACACATTCAGTTCTCCATACTCTCTCCTTCCAATCTGATATCCAGTCTTTCATTACCTAAATTCTTCATCACCTTACTCTTTCCTATGTTCACTTTTAATTTCCTTCTTTTAAATACCCTACCAAACTCGTCCACCAACCTCTACAACTTCTCTTTAAAATCTCTCTCCCAAAAGCTCAGTGTCATCAGCAAAAAGCATCTGTAGCAACTCTCACTTTGTGTTAGATTCTTTATCTTTTAATCCTGCACCTCTTGCCAACACCCAAGCATTCATTTCTCTTACAAGTCCATCTATAAATATATTGAACAACCACGGTGACATCACACATCTTTGTCTAAGGCCTACTTTTACTGGGAAATAATCTCCCTCTCTCCTACTTACTCAAACCTGAACCTCACTATCCTCGTGAAAACTCTTAACTGCTTTCAGTAACCTAGCTCCTATTCCATACATTTGCAACATCCGCCACATTGCATCCACTATCCACCCTATCATATGCCTTATTCATATCAATAAATGCAACAAAAACCTCTTTACACTTATTTAAATATCTTTCACTGTATTATATAAATACTGTTCACTGTAAACACTTGGTCTACACACCCCATACCCTTCCTAAAGCCACCTCATTCCCCTGCTATCCTGCTTTCTGTCTTACTCTTAATTCTTTCAATGATAACTCTACCATACACTTTACCAGGTATACTCAACAGGCTTATTCCGCTATAATTTTTACACTCTTTTGTCACCTTTGCCTTTATTGAAAGGAACTATGCATGCTCTCTGCCAGTCTCTAGGTACCTTCCCCTCTTCCATACATTTATTAAATAAAAAGCATCAACCACTCCAAACTATATCCCCACCTGCTTTTAACATTTCTATCTTTATCCCATCAGTCCCAGCTGCTTTACTCGGGGACAAGACCGGTGAACCTACAACAACAACCATTCTACCCACTGCCTCCCACACCTCTCCTACACTCACAACTGGCTCTTATAAATAAATAATAAATAAATAAATAAATTTTTATTTCATTGCAAGTTTACATCAAGATTTTGTTATTACAAACAAGAATTGAAGTGCAAAGAGAGCCACTAGCATGCCATGGCATTAAGGGCAGATTAATCTAATGGCTTATATACTACTTAATACTAGAGAAGTTGATTGAGTGTGTTTTAGTTAAACATTTGCTTATAACAGTTAATAAATGTACTCAAATTACAATCTGTGGATATTACATTGTGACAAGTGTTTTGTAGGATGGTTACATCAATAGTAAATATTGAAATTATATTATAGGAAAATAACAGTGAGCATTGGTGAAAGTAATTTACAGTATGAGTACAGTGGTACCTCGAGTTACGATGGTCCCCAAAATCGCCCTTGTATGTAAGTTTATTTTTTTAAATGCTTTTGTAAGTATATTTTTGGGGGTGTAAAAGGACTAGTCTATTTTACATTATTCCTTATGGGGATAAATTTGTTTGGTAATGGCACTTGAACAGCATTCTCAAACGAAAAAATATCGTAACTCGAGGTACCACTGTATTTAGCTTAGGGTGAGTAGGTGGTTTTTGAGAAGAGTTATACCTCCCTGCCCAATTCACGATATCACAGCTTCCCTATTTTCATCATTTAACAGTTCCTCAAAATATTCTCTCCATCTAATAACTATCATGCCCTATTTTTAACTGTCAAATTCATTCATTCCTTAGGCTTACTCAACTTATTAATCTCACTTCAAAACTTTTTCTTATTCTCAACAAAATTTGTTGATAGCATCTTACCCACTCTCTCATTTGCTCTCCTTTTACATTTCTTCACCACTCTCTCAACCTCTCTTTTTCTCTCCATATACTCCTCCCTCCTTGTATAGTTTCTACTTTGTAAAAACCTCTCATACACTAAGTTTTTCTCTTTTACTACTCTCTTTACCTCATCATTCCACCAATCTTTCATCTTCCCTCCCGCACCTACTTTCCTGTAACCACAAACTTCTCTTGAGCTCTCTAACACTACATTCTTAAATCTACCCCATACCTCTTCAACCTCATTGTCTATACTCTCATAGCCCATCTTTCTTCCAATAGTTGTTTATATCTTACCCTAACTGCCTCTTCCTTTAGTTTATAAACCTTCGCCTCTCTCTTACTTGCTGATTCCATTCTCTTTATATCCCATCTACCTTTTACTCCCACTGTAGCTGCAACTAAAAAATATTCTGATATATCTGTGACCCCTCCTATAAACATGCACATCCTTAAGTCTTTTATCTACCAGTACATAGTCTAACAAAGTTCTGTCATTATGCCCTGTATCATATCTTGTATACTTATCCTTTTTTCTTAAAATATGTATTACCTATTACCAAACCATTTCAATACAAAATTCAATCAAAGGCCCTCCATTATCATTTACATTTGACACCTCAAACTTACCTACCACACCCTTTATGACCATTTCTCTCACATCAGCATGTAGGTCCAATATCACAGTTACTCTCTCACTTGGTTCAAAAGTTCTTAAACACTTGCATAACATCTCCCAAAATCTCTCACTCTCCTCTACACACCTCTCTTCTCCAGGTGCATACACACTCTTCATATCCCAAACCCCTTTATTTTAATCCACATTATCCTTGAATTTATACATTTATATTCCCTCTTCTCCTTTCATAAGTGATCCTTCAACATTATTGCTACCCCCTTTCCCTTCTTTCTAGATTTCTCCCGACTTTAATAATAATAATAATAATAATATTTTTATTTGGACATGATACAAAGAATTACATTTGGTTATTGAGATTACATGAGGGGTACATGCCAAAACCCCCAATTTTAGGGCATTT